>PYAF01001709.1:4068189-4080549 GCA_007407185.1 Glycine tomentella | reverse complement strand
AATAAAAAATTATTTTATTTAAGTTCCTAATAAATAATAAATTTTTTTGGTACTTAAGATTTTATTTTAGTATATGATAAATTAGCAATTTTTTTGTTAACTTCCTGATAAAATAATGAATTTTGTTTTAGCTATGATTAATAAAAAATGCAATTTTTTTAAAAAAAATAATACAAAATTTACTAATTTATTATGAACAAAAAAATATTAAGAAACAAAAATAAAATTATTATTTATTAAAAAATTATTATTTTATTAGAAACTTAATAAAATAAAAAATTATTAAAATAAATATAAAACTTAAATATTTATTAGAGATAAAAATATATTTAAACTTTTATATTTATATTTAGATGTTTATGGAACATATTTGTGAATGAAGTGAGTAGGAAAGTAGCTAGAAGGAAGAAAATGGATTATAGTTGTATCTTATCTCCTTCTCTCCCTCGTTGGGTCTTCTAATTACTCATTTAGTGGACAGACAGAAATCATTGTCGGCAAAGCCTTACCAAAGCTAAAAGTTCATTCATTCATTCATTCTCTCTCTCTAGAGATTGAGCCTTTTTCACCAGTATGGTATGCAGTGCACCTCTCTACATTTGTGGTTTGAAGGGAAAGGAAAAGGGCAATATAATGATTAGTATTGGACGACACTCTCTTTATACGAGAATCTTCCCCTGTTCCAATGCACTAATTATGCATCCTTTTTTAATCTTTCCCTCCCCCATTTTATTTTATTAATTATTATTATTGTTGTTGGTTTTACTTAATACTAGCTGACTTTATTTGTATGTCCTTTTCCTCTCAGAAGAGCATTGATGCTTGACAGAAAGAAGAATGCCGTTGTGACTTGTGCTTCAAGATGGGTACCCACACGAGTACCTGACATCTCTTATTAACCTTTGATAATCATTCCATTGCAGCCTTTGTTTCGTTATTTTCACAAAATTTAATGACATCCCATCCTTCAAACTATGTCTCACCTCTTTTACTCCATTTTTCTTTTTCTCGATCTTCTGCTATAGCTAGTTCAAATCAAATTATGCGTCCTTCTAATTGCTGACGTTGATTTCAACTTTGAATATTTGGAAATACTGCCCAAATTAAGCAACCAGCATATGCCTTTTCCTTTTACTTAACATGGCAAGAAGTGCATGAAAATGGTGCATGTTCACGAACCAATAATCAACAACCACCATCTTAACATGTGGACTTTATAAATTATCAATCAAAGACTTTAATTCGGTGGTTTGATGTGGTTGATTAATTCTACATGCAATTAAGATTGTAATTAAGGTTTGAGCTTATTTGTGTTACAACTAGTGACCTCAAACTTCTGAGATTTGTTATTAGAATGGATGAGAAAAAGACTTTGGTTGTTATCAGTTGTTAAGTAGCTTCATGTAGATTGAATTTGATTTAACATAGTGGCTTCCTTTCTTATGATGGTATGTTTATCATCTTCACCCGGAGAAACCAAGAAGGACATAAAAAGAAAAGGTGCTTTACTAAATATAATTGATCATTGACTATATATTGAATTAAGAATGAACAGTATACAAAATTTTAAATCAAAAGTCCTTGGACAACTACTCACATCTTTTAAAGTTCCATATGTTTCAATTAAGTTGCATGTCCCTATACATGAATTGAAAATGTTTCTTCCCTCTTCAAGACCAAAACAGTGCATGAAGCATGGACCACCCTAGAATTTTAACCGTTCAACACGTTATTTCCGTTCTTAGTCAAAACTGGACATATATTTATAACCTGAATTGAAAATGCTTCCCCTTTGTAGAGAAAGATACGAATTGAACTACTTGACTACTTGTTCACTGTTGTTTCACATGGAAAGTATAGTACATATATATATATATATATATATATATATATATATATATATTTTATCGTACCCTTAGGCTAAGAAATTTATATATATATATATATATATATATATATCTTTCATAAACACGAGTCCAAAAAGTCTTCGATCTTTATGTATTTTCCACCAGCCCCAGGCTCAACTTGGTTTTCCTTATACGTTTTTGCTTTGATTATCTATATACATTTGTCTGTGGTCCTTCCCCTTTACGCTCATGTACATATATATAAAGACTACATTATTGTACGATTGCTCCCTCCACAGTGACTAGTCAGAATTAATTATTGTTCCTTTTAACCAATTCTAGCTAAAATTTTCAGGCGCACAGCAGCTACTAGCAAGCATGAGTGTATTTTCTTTCCTACTCAGTTTGAGATAAGAGAACCATAGGGATAGAGCAAATCATTTGGCAGTTCCTTTAACAGATTGGATTTAAGTTGTGAAAGAAACACTTGATCTTTTTTTTTCTTCTGTTCCTTTTTTCTGTATTTATTTAATGAAAGTAACCCGTGTCATGTTTCCTTATGCATGTTTTCGTTTTTACCGTTCTCCTAGTAATTTATAATCGAGAAATTGTATTTGTATAAAAAAATTATATAATATAAAGAGAGATAAGAAATTAAAAATAGAAAAAATAACGTGTGACAAAAATGACTGATATAACAGAAAAATTAATATCATAAGTAAATGTTATATAAATTATATAACCCTTTATCATCTGAGTTACTTTTTAAATATAATTACAATAGCTGCAAATGTATTTTTTTATGTATCGGACTGTATTATTTTTTTTGGTGGGGAGAGGGGTGTTTAAGTAAAATCATTCATATTTGCCAAAGTGTTTATGACTTACTTTTACGGCTTTTTAAATCCTTGAGAAACCTAATTATATGGCGTACAATTCAGTCTGGCCCTCACAATTTATTCGGACCAGGTCTTTCTTCTTTTTGTAAGACACACTTTTTTGTTTTTAATATCACTTGGACTCAATTTAATTAAAAATTTATCATTATGAAAAGAAAAAACTCTCTCACGTGTTGAGATTAAGTTAATCAAGCATTCAGATTTCAATAAATAATACCTTCCCCGAATTGTAATCGATATTAACAATGTAAGACACATCTAATTAATTTGATAAGTTATGTGTCACAATCACTCAAACTGTGTTAGACAAATGGTTAAAATATTTCTCTCCCAACTTTTATGTAGGTCGTCACAGGCTCGAATACATTAAACTGAACTAGTAAATTAATTCATGATGATACATAAGTTCAACCTAGAGTTTAATTTTTTAATCTTATTATACTACTATAATTTCCCACAACTGTGTATTGCTTCAACGTGGACACCTAGAACTAGATACACCATCATGGTTCCTCATGGAGATGTTTTATGAAAGGACTAATATACCCTTGATACAACTGAGAATCCAATGCAATGGTGAAAGGGTGGAAAGTGGAAACTGTAGTTTGGGCTTGAGAAGTAGTCCTTTTATCCGAATGAAGTTGCTTTCGTTGCCTGTTTGTCCCTGTACAGAATCTCTAAACGAGATATGGTGGGTACGAGAATTGGCATTTCATTGGCTAGCTTAGTGCTAAAGAAAATTTTGGTTGGATTAGTTATCCACTTTCACATGATATGATGGCTAAGCACCTCTTTTTAAATTTTGCCCAATTGCTCAAATTACAAGTCACCTCATCTCGGCCAGTCAGTAGAGGAAATACGACAAATACGCGTCACTATGCAAAATGTACGAACAACGTGATAAATAATATGAAATATTGTAATATGAATGAATAATATGATGCTAATTCAATAGGACTTTAAGCAATCCTTAACTGTTACGTTCATATATTAAAAATTAATTTATTTAATTAAAGGATCTGTATTTGTTTATTGTTTTTGTTTTGCAAAATTTTCTTAGATTAATGATGATCATATATCACAAATGATAATAATATTTCATCCAATGAATTGAAATATACCCAAAACCTATGACTCTGGACAAAAAATAATAATCTAAGAGGGCCTTGTTTTTTCATTAGACCTTTTGGCCGCTACGCTACACAATGTATTTGCTAGCACTAGCAACTCATATCAAAGTAGGTTTTTGTGTCTGCCATAGTGAGTGAATCCGTTTATATGGCTAGTTTTGTTTAGGCCTTTGAATTTAGCCACTCGTCAATAGGGCCATCCCATACATACACACACACAAAATAACCGAAAGGGATTGATCTGTAGCCTGTTTGTAGCTAGGTCAATACGTTCAATGTTTTTCGACTTGAGACGAGGATCAACATTTCTCGTTGAATGCTTCATACATATCTTTTACTTTTAGGACCAACAGGATTTTGAATAAGATACTCTTGTGTCAATATCCGTGTCCATGTCCGCATGTATATGGTGGAATCATAATCGGATGAGCTCCAATATAAGCCGGTAATGTTCGTGCATTCACATCGTTTGAAGCCAAACCAAAAAATGAGTCATTCTAAAAAGAAAAATTGAGTCACAGATCACAACGTGATGATTATTGAATATGATTGTGTAATTAACTAAATTTTAAAAGTTGAATAATCATTTACAATTACAAATATGTCAATTTTACATATAGACATGTATTGGGACCATCAAAATATGAGGGAAAAGTAGAATCAAAGAAAAAATATTATTTTGTTTATTATTTAAACTCAAAAGTGATAGTTGAGTATTTTAACTAATAGTTGAGTGTAATTCGAGTGATGAGTATGCAGTTTTGTAAAATAATTGGAGAAAGAGTTTTGTAGTCTATAATGATTTTACTCAATTTCAACAAGATTGTCTCTAACAAAAGATATAAGTTTCCCAAGAGAAGGGAAGAGGAAAAACATATATGGATTGAAGTTTATAAATTTAAATTTGAATGATTTTTTTAAACTGAGTTTGTAAAATTAATATATATTCTATTTTCTTTCATTTCAAATTGAGGTAAAATTTAGTTTACAACCTAAACAAACTGAAAATTGAATAAGAGATCGAATTATTTCAATTTTAATTTGTCAATGGACGTTTGAGCATCACAACTGAAAGAAAAACATAATCTAAGTTTTCCCCTTCATGTCCCATTTCCATTCCTTCTATTCTAGTGCTCTGTACTCTCACGGATGAAAGAGTCAGTCACGTACTTTCTACATTATCGTACCCGCCAAACTTACGTTCCCTACACGTGATAACTTGGGGTCGGGTAAATTTCTTAATTCACAGGAAACAATCTACATTCTACAATATTGCTGAAATATGCTCCTTGGAAATTTTCAGATCTCTGAAATTTTCTATTATTATTAATTATTTCTATATTTGCTGAATTCTAATCTTTATATGATCAATCCTGATTTGCTGAATAAAGGGTGGTTTTCAGTTTTTACCTTGTTAATGTCTGTTTCTTTCATTAGAAAAATTTATGTACAGAATGTATTGGAAAAAGAAGATATTTGAGTGATCATTGAATCTGAAGCAGCATATGAAGATTTTAATGTATTTAAAAACGGCAGTCTACTTAATTAGCAGTTACCATTAGGCAATATGGAGAAGTAGTTAATCTACTTATTTGAATGACGAAGCAATTTCACCTAATGACTTTTTACTACAGTATGAAAAATATGGGAGGGTCCAAATGGTTATGTTATGTTGGCTGCATGTGGTCAATGTGCGAGGTAAATGATCAGATTACAAGTGCAGTGCATTTGTTTCTCTAAATAGTTACTTATCTGCAGGCATGTACATGCAGCTAGTTGAGTTTATTGAAGCAATTAGTAATTACATTTCTCTTTGGATGAAGGAGTGGTAGATAGTTTTTAATTTAAATACAATAGCATTGTCCTCTCATCATATATAAATCATCATGTATAGTTTTTAAGGATAGCTCTCAACAAGTTCTTTTTTTTTTTTTCAATAACTCTTTGCATATATTAAATTTTATTAATTTAGTCATAAATTAAAATAATACTTAGTAGATCAAAGTCTACATATTTTCATAAAATTTAAAATTATTTGATATTTTAGTAAATAGATTCAATTTAATGTATAATATACTTTTTAAATATACAAGTAAATATTGCTTTTAAAAATACATAATTATAAATATCATGACCATTGTGTTATCAAGATATTTAACTATTATATTAATAAAATTTAATATACAAAAGGTTATTTTAAGAGACATGACTTTAACAAGAATTATTCGGAAAATATGTGTGTGGACTATGGAGGGCAACTCATATTTGGAAATTTTCGACAAAGAAACATTGCACATTTCAAAAATTTGCAGGTAAATACTTAAAATATGTATTTTTTTTAATTGTCATTTTTTTATGTATAAGGTTTAATTACATTTTTATCTTTAAACTTTTAATTTTTGACAATAAATTAATTTGACACATTTTATGCTAGATTTTTGAGAAATTTATCAGTTTTATCCATGTCATTTTACTCATAATATAATTACATTTTCATCCTCAACTTTTTATTTTTTGACAAATTTTTCATCCGACTTTTTCATTTTTATCTCATTAATTAATATTATGATAATTGATTGAAAAAATTATAAAAGAATCCGACCTGCCGGATTCGAACCAGCGACCTAAGGATTCCTTTGAGTTACTAACCCACTACAGTCCTCCGCTCTACCAACTGAGCTAAGGTCGGATCATATTTAGAAGCCTTCATTATATAGTTTAGTTTGTTATATTAAGATTAAAAAATTGATTACCAAATTTTTGGCCTCACTAAAAGTTCATATAACAGTGTAGAAAAAAGTTACTTGAAGAGGGGAAGACACATAAAAATCCAATAAGAAGTGAAAAATTATTATTTTTAATAAATTTTTTACGATAATAAAAAATATATATATTTAAAAGATTATATTAAATATGTATTGCTGGGATTCCTCAAAAATTAATGTTTTGAAAAAATTGTAATACCATTGTCTTTATGTATAAAATTTTGGAAACTATAAAATCATGAATAGATTTCATTAGATAAAAAGTGAGACCTCTAATCTTTTATGATTTTCAATTAATTTTAGTTAATAGTAAAAATTATGTTACAGTGAAAAAACAAATATGTTTAAAAAAATATATTAAAACGTGTATTGCTAGCTTTTCTCTTTGAAAAAATTATACTGTCATTGTTTCTTTATATAAGACTCATTATAACTAATTCACAAAAAAGTAGAGTAATTTAATTAGTTGCATTAAATTGACTAACAAAAATTGTACTACCATTGTTTCTTTATATTATTTTTATAAAATTATTCTTAAAATTGTTAAGACTTGTTGTCTCTCCTTCCCCCTCATTAATTAATTAATGAGTCTCCTTTGCAAAAGAGAAAATGAGTTTGCCTCAGTTAAAATTAAAATTATTTCAACTCTAACTAATATTTACCTCAATCTTCACGAGAGAAAAAAAGTTTTTTTTATTGCTTTACAACATTTATTGTTTATTGACTATGAAAAAATTATAAAATACTTAAAAATAAGTTAGTAAAAAAATAATGAAAGAGGCAATTCAATTAAAATCCTAAAAAAATTACAAAGTTCTCAAAAAGTTACTAGATATTACCTCTGGTTCTTATTATAAAATCCAATTAATAATTCACCAGAATAAGAAAATTGATAAATTTAGTTGAAAGCATTAAATTTATCTTGAATTAGTATTTTTCTTCTTCTTTCAAAACTGCTCCTTGAACAAAACTAACAACCTTTTTAAATTTTAATATCATTTGTATGAATTAGCATACATGTATTAACATAAATAAGAGATTAATAAAAAATCAATGGATGGTTAGAAACACCGAAATACACAAAGAATTAGTAACATACATTTTTTTTTAAAATATCCAAAAGAACATTTATATATAATAGAAAAAGAATTCTAATTGGGACATTAATGAATTATATTTTTCTCATCATCACATCATTCTAGAACTATAATAATAATATTTTTGTGAAAAATAATTAATGCATAAAGAATTTTAAATTAGACCTTATGAAAAGGATCAAATCATACTTTTAATTTAAATCTTATAACAAAGACCGTAAGTATTAAGAAAAAAGAGGTAGTATTGAAATTCATACAAACTCGGTTTAACTTGTAAAACAAATAGTCCAAATATTTTAATTTTTGCGATGATTAGAAAGACCAACCCCGTCGCTTATTCCTGAGGTTCCGATCTTAAACAAGATGGGGTCGAGTATAGGTATTTAATTAGCTGCGTAGAGTGGGAGCCCTTGCCTTATTAGTCAAAAGATTTTGATCCCAGTAAGCCCGTTCTTTGGTCCATACAAGCAAGGCTTGTGTCTTAAAATAAAGAGTGTTACTTCCTACACTATATAAATTTTTATATTAACAGTTAAATATCAAAAATAACCTTTTATTTTTCTAATACACTATTAAGTTGTTTTTCCTTTTGTGAGCAACTATGCGTTTTCTTGTTCTTCTTCGTTGACAGGCTAACGGTGGCGGTGATATTAGTATGAACCATATGGATCAACTGATCCATATGAATCATATGGATCAGTTGATCCGTATGGTTCATACGGATCAGCTGATCCGTATGATTTATATGAATCAGCTAATCCGTATGGTTCATAAAGATCAGTTGATCCATGTGGTTCATCCGGATCAGGTAATCTATATGGTTCATACAGATCAACTGATTCGTATGATTCATATGACAGGTGTACTTTTAAATAAATTTTTGAAATAAAATTTAAAAAGGTTTATAATGGTTTAAAATGAACACCTACAAAAATGGATAATTTTTTGTTATCTTGTTGATTCAATCATTTAAGAACTATAATTTATTCCTAAATCAAATAAATATCTCAGACGTGTTGAAGTCTGCAGAACAATCAACTGAACAATTCACATTTTCAAACGCATCAGTTTTTTCTTCAATGTCTTCTCCATATTAATTTCTTCAAACATAATACAGTCATACATTCACTCGTTGTCGTCCATCTTCAAAAATCAAAATAAAATTTATACATTGACAAAACATACACATAAATTTACAATTAAAACATCTAATTTTCAAAAATATAACATTCAAAATAATAAAAATAAATCATAACATACCTAAGTATCTAATTTCTCCATACTAAATCTTCCTCGAATTTTAGAAGGGATACACAATTTTTTTTAAAATTCATTTAAAACCATTATAAACCTTTTTAAATTTTATTTCAAAATTTTATTTAAAAATACACCTGTCATATGAACCATACGGATCAGTTGATTTGTATGAACCATATGGATTACTTGATCCGTATGAATCATATGGATCAATTAATTTGTATAAAACATACAAATTACCTAATCCATATGGTTTATACAGATCAGTTAATCTGTATGGAATCAAAAAATTGTTGTTACCTCTCTACAGCCACAACAAAGCACCAACCTCGACCAGCCACCACCAGCTGGACTCCGACAAAGGAAAACACTAATCTTCACTACCACCAACTACAAATGCACAACAAATAACTCTACAACCACCGAAATAAAGCACAACAGCATATACCACTAAGTCTGAACACCATGGAGTTAAAAATTATTGAGAGGGGTATTTTTGTCATTTTAAACTTTATATAATATATGAAGAAAATTGTATAGTGTATGAAGTAACACTCTAAAATAAATCCAAGAGGCTATTAGGTATCCAACTCATTCTGGGTTGTTGAAAAATTGCTTCATGCACCTTTCCAGAATGTGTTTTTACCTTTCACATTGATCATTTCGGAAGCCAAAAAAGGTATACCAATCCGAAAATGTAATTTTATATACCGGATTGGCCAATCCGGAAGCCAAAAAAGGGTACAGGAAACAACAGCCCTCATTCTGCTCCTAATATCCAATCCAACCGATTCTTGTAAAGCGGCTTTAACGATAGTGTGTTGAACGAATAGCAGTTACCAGAAATTTTTCAAAATTTAAAATTGTTTCTATCAAATGAACAATCCCTAACATATGCACAGTTTAACATTCAGTGGCTTGACTATATACCACAGGTCAAATGTCCAAAGAATTTGTTACATGAGATGAATAAACAATATGGTTACAACACGTATATTTTAGACAAGCAGAAGATCATCTTCCAGTTTTCAAGTCGGTGATGTCGTCATATCTGGAGATCATCCAATGAAAGTTCCTGTGCTGTCAGCATCTTCAATTTCTACAAGACGAAAAACAATATGAAAGGGCGGTTATGGGAAATTACAATTTAAGGAACATGTGTGACCTTGAAGAAAAGGTAAACACTACAATACCGTGATATATTGTGCAGGATCATCAATACTTGACGAGCCTAATATAACTTCCCGCTTCAGCTTACCAGTAAGCTTGTGGCATACCCTAAGCTGATGATTAAAACAACGTATCAGACCAGAAAAGCTGGAAGGAAAAAGAGTGAATATGACAACCTCTTTTTATCAAAAGTATTATTCAAACCTCAGATCTGGTCGCTCCACCAACAATGAATATAAATATTCGTTGCCCCATTTTCTTGAAATCACTGGATGCGTGTTTTAGCACCGAATCGCTAAATAACAGCAGAAAAAGATGAAAATTAAATGAGTTTTGGAATGCAATTCAACAGATACTCACTAATCCAGTAGTCCCCTACAAATTATTATCTATAAATAGCAAACTGATGCAAGTATACAACCCAAGTACACAGCTCAGAAGTTAGGAAGAATAATAAGATGGTGGCAAAGACAGAACAGGGTTCATAAATGAAGTGAAAAAAAAAAAACTGATTTTATTAGAAGCGCTCATCATATTAATGACTTGTATTGAGGAGGAAAGAAAGTAAAACCTTGAATATCCATCATCAGAGCCCCTAGGTCGAGCCCATGTTGGTGTACGCCTTGATCTCATTGAATGAGCAGGAGGATTTTGAGTTACGGGTCCAGCATAAGGTGTACCGTGGAAAGTTGGACTTGGGTCATTTAGACAAGGATAGTCCAGTTTTGATAATTCATTTTTGCTAACTTTTTCGATGAGTTCCTGAATAATGATCATCCAGTCACCACATATGAGGCTCTAAAGGCTTTATAAGCAACCCATCAAATCATCATAAAGATAACATTATTATAAATTAAAAACGTCATGACTTGGAAATACGGTGTCCTTTATTTTCTTAATACAATGAGACTAAAAGACTGTAAGACATAATAGCAAATAACCACTAGCTGAGTGAGTGCCCTACTCTCTGTTAGCCAGCATATTTACAACATGACTTGTAGGAATATTCAAAGAACCAACTACTGATTCTTTAGGCCCTAGAAAACATCATAGGCTCATCTATCATGCAAAGTTCATAACTAAATAAGAGAATATTGTTCAATAGTAGTTTTACATCCTCCCCATTAAATTTTCATAAAATTAATACATTTTATGTGGGAAAATTATATCAACTTAATTTGTACCTCTATTATGGGATAAAAACGTGATAACTGCCATGTCTCCTCTTCACCAGAACGATCTTTCCTTGCTGCACGCTTTTTCTGATAATTTAAAGAAATACTTTTCAGAAATAACATTACACTGAAAAAAATAATATATTTAAACTAAAAATTACCTTTACCTTGTGCATATCAAATTTAAGAGCAAAAGAACTCGTCGAAGTCTTTTTGGTATCAGGTTCTCCCCCAAGCATTCTCAAATTATTTATGGCAATTGCATCCTCATCTGTCAACTTTGCTACCTGAAAAGTATTTGAAAGGTTACATGTTACAAGAATGTTGCATAGCACCATCATTGATAACAGTATTATTTGACATATTAAGTCAACAGCAAGAGGCAATAGTTGACACCAAGTCTAAAGAAACCACACCTTCATTAAATTCAGACCCTTTTCACCCACAAATTTCTCAGGATATATGGATGCAAGAATCATTAACAAGCGCAACTTATTTTCACGACTTGTATCCTGCATAAACATGGTAAGTAAATGAATTCTAACAAATGAAACAGCAAAAGTTCTATTTGTAATTTCATGACCTTTTCTGCAATAAAAAACACTTATTTTGTAGACTACTAGGTGTAAGGTACACCCTTTTCATTTCCTATCTTAGAATTACTTCGTTTGTAGTCAAAAATTTGATCACATCTTTCATCCCTGCATCTCCAAAAACAAGATCTTGCTCTAGCTGCCCAAGTTCCCGAAGTCCTGACTCCCTAATGATTCTGTTAATTTTTCCTGCAATCTGGGCAAAGAAGCTTATCATTTGTACACATATGAAACTCATTATCATAATCCATTCCACCATTGTAATAAATTCAATTAACAGGTTAAACTTAAAACCCTAATGCCAATTGCTGAAGAAAGAACTATCAGAAATACTCAAATATCTAACAAACTTAATTAACAAAAAAAGTTATTTATTCGGTCACAATCAGCAAAAATCTTGCCGCGGGGGGGGGGGGGGGGGGGGGGG
>PYAF01001709.1:4054134-4068089 GCA_007407185.1 Glycine tomentella | reverse complement strand
ACTGCATGATAACATATAATATATATAAGTTCTATATTTTTCAGTAACAAGGAACAACTAAAATTTTGAATGGACATCAATAATTTAAAGTAATACTGTAAATATTCAAATGTTCACATTTCTAGCTCTAATAAAGTTGGGCAATAATTCACATGCTCACAAAATAGAAATGAATTATCATATTGTTAAATCAAGCTAGGGTTACATTTTCTTCTTGGCTGCTCATAGATACACAATAGTACAAAGAAAGCTATTAATTTGGATCAGGTTAAAAAAAAATTCTCTATATAAATTCTTAAATTTTGATGATAATCCCTAATAATTTTATCACCCAAATTGTGTCCCCCATTGATTCAATATACTCAAAATTAGTCCTTGCCATCAATTATGGGCAGTAAGTGATGACATGGTGCTGACATAGCTAAAAAATACCACATCATCAGTTAAACAAGACAAAAGAAGAGGTTAAATATATTTTGTTCCCATGAAATTAGTGAATTTTGGTTTTGGTCCGTGTTATTTTTTTTTCTCACTTTAATCTAAAATATTCATAATTGATCCTCGCTATTGATGAAGTTTTGTTAAGTGATGAGTTATCTAAGGGATATCCACATCAATTTCCCACTTGTCATTCACATTACTGTTAAAGGTGGAGATATAAGGTTGGTTGAATGGTTAAGAAAGAAGAAAGGGAGGGAAAGGTACGATCGCCCTTGCTAACAACAAGCTAACAAAACTAACAATTAGCACTTGCCAATAAAAAAAAAAAAAACTACGCACCCCACTTGTTATTCCCTTATTTTAATTATTTTCCTCTTCTTTTCTCCCTTCTTCCTTTCACCCCTTTTTCTCTCTTTTGTCTTATTTCCACTTTTTCTTTCCCTCTCCCTTTCTCTCTCTGTCTCATTTACGATTTATCATTGGGTTCATCTACCACCGACCCCAATTAACTTGGGTTAAAGGTGTTGTTGATGTTGATGTTGACCCCATTACCCAGAGGCTCCATGCTATACGCAGGTAAGGGGAAGGGATATTGTACGCAGCCTTACCCTTGCATATGCAAAGATGTTGTTTCCGGATTCGAACCCATAACCAACAAGTCACCAAGACACAACTTTACCATTATACCAGGACTCGCCTTCAGCATTTGCCGATCAAAAACAAAAAACATTACCGTTAAAGGTTAACATTTGAACTTTATACAACTAAGCAAGCCACATGACTTGCATGTGGCTTCTCCTTCTACCCCAATTCCCAAACTCAAACCTCAATAGTACCCTAGCCTAATATGTCTTTGTGAAGCACAATGAAGATTACTGCATCTCCATACAAGAAGTCCCCTTCAATATTTATCCTCTATGGTCAGAAAACCCATGACTATCAACACTTCTATTTTATGTCCTTGTGGCTAATCAATTAGTTCTTACTGAATAAGTTTCTTTGCAAAGATGGAGCCTAGAATGCAGATGAACCTAGTTAGAGCTACCAATCACGAACATGTTATCACTCAATAGAGCTTCATTGATAACAAGGACCAATTGTGAACATTTCAAATAAAATAGGGATCAAAAGATCAAAAATTAACGAGTCAAGGATCAAAACCAAGATTCGTAACCTTTGTAGGGACCAAAAACATATTTACTCATTTACTTTTACCACATTTGATTGATAACGTAGCACTCCATTAGCCACTTCAATGCCCACATTATCACTTAACATTAGGTAATTAACAAGGACTGATTTTGCATATATTGAATTAATGAGGGACTAAAATCAAAAGTTGAGAATTTTGTAGGGACAAAAAAAATATTTAACCCATTAGAATATTATACGTAATGAGCAATCGCTGTAACTTCAAAAACCCACTAATGAAATAATAAGCCTTTAGGGAGGGAGGAATGTGTTTCTCCTTTCTTTTCCGACAATAAAATATTTCCTCAACAATAACAACTTTATCCCACAAGGGGAGGTCGGCTACATGGATCGCATGACACCATTGAACTTGGTCAAAAACCAAATCCTCATATACATTATACACCATGAGATAGCATTTAATAATTTCCTCCAAGGTCCTCCTTGGTCTTCCTCTGCCCACTTTTCGGCCTAGAACCCATGCAATGTACTCTCCTCATTGATTCCTTTAGTGGTTTTCTTTACACAAGTTTTAACCAATTTTCTGTCTCCTTGTATACAATTATTTTGTATCTTGTCCTTTTTTATGTGGCCATACATCCATCTTAACATTCTTATTCCCAAAACATAAATAAAGGCCATTACTTATGGTGTCACTTTCCTTCTTTTTTTTCTAAACAGGGAGAAGGTGGTAATAAGGGCAAAAACAAAACTCAAACAAATGCCCAACTAATCCTACATGCAATTAAAATATGGTATTACCAGAGTGTAAAAATCTAAAATATTTCATAGAAAGTCTACAGAACTAACCTCTACATGGAGGGAGAGCTTGTCAATTTGTTCACTGTATTGTGGAAGTGCTTGAACCATCTTCTGTAAGTCCCTTGTCGACATTTCACCACTACCTCTATAGATGCAATGCAAAGTTGTTTAAAGTTTACGATGACAGTATATAGATAATGAATAAACATAAATTACAGATCTAGGCTTCATTAAATTTTAAAAGGGCCAGACTATTTTAACAAGAAAATAAGCATGCCACAGGTTTATTTTTCAAATCAAGGATTTGATCATTTTACACTACAGTACAGTACATATTAGTTTAAAAGGATTGGTCCTTGACATGCAATCAGGACCAAGTGGTCAAGAGTTCGATCCATCCATGCCCATTCTTCTAAATAAAAAGTTGAATCTTAACACAAAGTGGAGTGGGCTTGTATATTGTCTAGGCTTTTAGCCCAAAAATCTCTCTGCATGAGGGGGTGTTGACTGACATAAAAACATAAGAAAAATGATAAATGGTACAAAACTACAAATATGTTTTTTGTAAAACCATTCATGAATGAAGGTGAAAAGATTGAATTTTGTCAATTGCCCATTTACTTTTCAACTTTGTTTCTCTCTCTCCCCAACTATGATTAAATATTAGGCATGCATGACAAAGTTTTAAATAATGCAACTCAGCCATGCAAAATACATATTCGGATATTCCTACTGTTGGATAAAAGTGTCAAATTACATATTCACATAGTGCAAATATCATTGTGAAATGATATCTGAAAGGAATCGGTTCGGATTAAGCACACAAGGAATGAATTTTATTAAGAACCCTAATTCCCAATCCTGGCCCCAATTGGTTTCACAATCGAAAACAAGGCAAAACAATGAAATGAACGCTCCTGGACTTTTGAAAGATACAAGTCTCTCCAAATTCCTTTACAAATTCCCACACAATGAGTGATTCCCCTCTTGACCCCTCTTCCTTTTTATATATATCATCACCCATTTCACTCACTAACAAAGAACTCACACTCACTAACTAACTAACTAACCAGGGGTTACCTATCAATATCCAAATGTTATTTGTATCCTTGGGTGGTAAGTACAGGTGTTACTACTGATTCTAATATTTAAGGGTAATAGATAAACAGAACTTTCAACACTTCATGTTTGTGCCCCTGCACGCATGCACAAGCACACAAACAAGAAATAATTTTTTCCTATCTTCTCAAATCATAAAAGCTTTGGATAAGAATTACAAAATTAGACAAATTTTTATTTCCAATATATTTTACACCATTACTACAGTTAGGGCAGAATCAATATCATCTTAGATCACAATGTCATTGATGAAAAACTCCCACAAAATTAAGACTAACCTTGAACCATGTTGGATTTGTGCAGCTTTATTCTTTGAAATGAAGTTGGTCATCTTCTCATGCAGCCGTTCACTAGCCTGGCATTGGCAAGGCCATCAATATCCAAAGGTTCATGTTGCTTAGGTTGTAAATAGAAGAGATAACCCTAAATAGTAAACTATAGAGCCTACACTAAAAACACCAAATAGTAAAAGCAGGGCATACATCTGCAATATGTGCATGACGAAGTTCAAGCCATATAGGATCATGATCCTCCAAGAGAACCTCTTTTCTCTCAGGTGGACCACCAGTCTTGCTAGGAACCTTAAGAATACAATAGACTTGTGTTTATAACAAGAAAGTGGATGCAAGTCACAACAATTTAGAGGGGGGAAAAGATATTGTAGAATACCTCATGAACATATTTATTTCCCTCCATATTCAACAAATCACGGCACATGGCATCATATGTCCATTCATGTATCACAGGAGCAATCTACAAATCCAGAATAGCATCCTCATTATAAGCAATATGATAACAGTTTGTTGAAATAATACTACACATCCATAACTGGCAAATGGAGATAAGAAACCTGATCAATAGTTCTATCAATGATGAGCAACTCGCAGGACTCAGTCTGAGGGAAATTAGGTACAGTTTTTTTATATTTCATAAGACAGTCCCAGACACCAGCAGCAAGTTTTGTAGGAATAAGATCATGGAAGGTAGTCATTGTGGTTGCATCTAGGGACTTGGCAGCACGAAAGCGGACAAAAGGAAATTCCTAGAGAAACATTTACACAATATAGAAGATTTCTCGATCATTTGTTTAAACAATTATAGAACATTGATTACAATTTTTTTAAATTTCTGTGATAAAAGAGCAAGGCATTGACTACATACTCTTAATGAAGCAAAAACTGTAGCAATCCGAGTAGCCATCACATTTAAACATGCAACAGCTCTACGATTATTCTCCTCATCCCCAAATAGCTCCACTAAAGCTCTCTCATTGTTTGTAATGAAGCCCTGCATTATCATGACAAAGATTACATTACATAGAAGAATAACAACACCAAATAATGTGATGTTGATGGCATTAGAAATTAAGAAACCATAATGAGCACATTTGAAGGTTGATAAATTTCCTTAAGGGGAAGAACCTCAGCAAGCAGGTTTCATGAATTTTGAGTTCCAACAACATAACTCTACATATCAATTTTTTTTGTTGGTGAGATCTTGTAAAAGTAATATACATGAATGATTAAAGTTGCCAACTTGCTAAGTAATATACATGTCGCACTCCTACATGTCATAAGTTTTAAAACTTACTAAGTAATGAAACAAAAGGAAAGTAATTGTATTCATATGAAAAGAGATGACACTATGATGGTCGAGCAGTGAAATAAAGTACATATGTACAACCACATACCTGACAGTCTATGGTAAAATACTCCAAGTTCATCTGCATTCAAATGAGGTGACAAAATCACACTTAGCAAAATGAAAAATTGTTTCAGGGAAAATTCAATTTTCATTTAGATTCTAAATAAATAAATAAATCTTCACCTCTCTCAGAGCACCTATACGAGGCAACACCTGTGAATCTTTTTTAATTTCCATAACCAATTCTCTGGCAATAGGTGAACTAAAGAAAACAAAGGCCCTACAAGAACACAGAACAAACAGGATTGAGAACCAATTCCCGAAGTCAAGATGAACTTGCACCCACAGGAGATAGTATAAAGATCACATACTTCCTGTACAAGGGTTTCCTTCCAGACATGTCTGACAAAAACATAATAATACTGCCAACAAAAATGAATAAGGAAAATAATTAGGTATGAAACAATTCTATAAAACCCTATTGCATAGGTTAACTAAAACCTCCATCAAAGCTAAATGGAACCATTTTACAGCCACAAAAGATCAGAATATTTATCATTCAATAACTTCAATGATATGTGCATCACTAGAAGGGAGAGAAAGAAGGACAAAGTGATAGAACGAATGACAATACAATAGTTATGCGTCATGACACATTTTGTAGATAAGAAGAAAAAATATTAAAAAACGCAGTATAATTCATGAAATATTGAGTAGACATGAGGGAGGAAGTTAAACAAAGAATCAGATTCATAAACAATAAAATGAAAGGGAAATTAATTGGCAGAGAATATAAGAGACCGAAAAACAAAAGTTAAAAGAAATAATACTCTCAATTTCAAAACCCTATACTGGGCCACTTTGTTTACAATTATAAAAAGTAATTTTAAATAAGCACTTTTAAAAAAACGCTTTTTCAATAAGCAGATAGGATTTGCTTCTTAAAATAAGCAGAAAACTGCTTCTTTTTTTTGGTAGAAGCAGTTTAGACAAACATATTAGAAAAACAAAAAACTGCTTATTTTATTAAAATAAGCGCTTTTTAAACAAATAAGTTTAAACAAACTGGCCCATTAACTGAGATTTTATTTTCAACCAAGAAATAGAGTTATACTCACAAAATAACTTTGAAACTGCATGTCTATAGAGATTAGCGGCATACTTCACAACAAACTTTGAAATATACATACCAAACAAGCAGATAAATATACAGGAAGAGTCATGCACAACAACCATAAAATCCTTGCACATTTTCAAAACAATAATGCTAAAACTGAAAACTATCAGCAACACAATCTCTACTTTTGTTTTCTTGGCCAGCATCAACACTCTTAATTTCCTCACAAGTATTTTTGACACGATGCCAAACAATAATCTTCAGCATGAGCAAGTTTAATTTTTCCAGTAAAACTAACAAAAATCATGCAAAAACAGAAAATCAGCCTCTAGGCCCTCTACTACTGTGTTTACGGTCTATAAGGAATTCAAATTAATTTAAGACAACACATTAAATATGCCACAAACATGAGAGAAAGGATATGTACTTCTCTCTGGTTGGCTGGATGAAGTATATAGCATCCATGGTGGGCAATGGTTGCCTTCGCTTGTATATGTCTTCAACCACTACAAAAGAAACACAAATCACATATCATACAAGAATTAGAACTAGTTGGGTCTCTATGGAATAATTTTCTTCCGAAAGTGTGATCATATTCCTTCAATGGCATCAAGCTAGAAAGGAAGCAACTGTGCTTTTTCTTAACTCTTTGTTTAGATAACTTTTTATTTTAATTCTTAGAAGAGAGAAAGTGAAGCCAAAGGAATGGTGGTATTAAACACAACAAATTAACAGAAAATTAACCACATATAACGGAGTTAAAATATCTAGAATAATATTCAGATTGCAATTTTTGGAGTATAAATAAGTTAAATTTTACATTTGAATATCAGAACTCAGAATAAATCAAGCATGGCATTACACACAAATCATGGAAAATTCATGGAAAGTCTTTCACTGACAGTGGACAGAAGAAAAATAATTACTTATTACTTAAGAGCCAATCTTGGGATTCTTACATGAAACGCCTTCATCAGTGATATCAGCCATCTTGCAAGAATGAGACATTATCTTTACAGTAAGTTTGTCCATTATTAGTACCTGCAGGCAAGCAGCTCATGAACAAATACAAGATGATAAACAATTGAAGTATCAATGGTTTTACTAGATTTCAAGCTCTAGCAGATTTCTTAAAAAAGAAAGGAGTGTGTGTGACTGTGTCTGTGTGTGGATTTAAAGTCATCCTCGATGTGAAGAACCAAGAATCCAAAAAGCTTATATTATTAGAAGGCTCATGCATGGTTCTTACATCCAACACAATCCCTCACAGTCTCGCACTAGAGTCCTTTGAGCTTGAAGCATGAATAATGCACAAGCCCAATCGAACGCTAGACCACTTGGTCGTTATAGGCTCTAAAATCGCGTAATGAACCAACTATTCCAAAGGGTTATGTTGTCCAGTAAAGGTTTATGAATGGTTTTAATATCTAACACTCCTATACCATAGCACATAAGAAAACTACATTAAAAGGAAAGAACATTGCAAAAGCTCTAAAATCACTCTGCATACCTAACAAGGAGAGTACACTGTGAGGAGAACACTGAAGAGAAAACCCCAAAAAAATAATTACTCAACACAGTGATAAAAAGAGCTCATCCTGACAAACTGCTAAATGTCATATTAACCTTCTTAAATTGAAAGGAAAAAGGTTCACAATAGTTGTAATGCTCCAGGAATCTCCTGATCAGGCCAGCACTTTGTCTCCAAACTCAATCCCGCTCCCTTCTCTCTCTCACACACAGACTAATGTCTCATTTTCATTAGTTTCTTCAACTTTCATCATGCACCCCCCATTCAATAACATATATTTATAGCAAGACAGTATAGTCATCAAACTCTGCTGCTCTCTTAATAGTTGATAGTAGTACAGAATGTACAGAAAAATGACAAAGATCCATAATGATCCCTCTTGAAACTATAAATTGCTAACTAGTAACTACTTGGACATGCAGCACATAGATATAGATCCAATGGATAAAGAAACCATTCTAAACATGATTTAGCTAATTGACTGTACTTACAGGAAGGTGAAATATTGGAAAGATTTTTTAAATATGTCCTATGTCCAATCATCAGCATCATAAAATGAAATTTCTTAAAATTCCTAGAATGAAATTACAGACTGAGACCAAAACAGACAGAAGGATGGTCCATCTGTAATTATGGTGAAGCAGAAAAAATCAGGCAGAATTCAGCATCTTATACCTTCCATGTAGATTTTGAATCCCCTGTTTTTGCTGACCTTAGCATTTCATGTAATAATCCTGCAGAATATTTCACAACATAGAAATTAAACGAGATGATCAGATCAGAAAGCAATTGATCATGGTTAACTTTTAAGCAATTTACTATTAAAATGTTAAAGGGAAGAAAAAGAAAATACAAAAGTATGCAATCCTTGCAAAGGAATTAGCCACTTCAACTATTCAAAATATGTTCTTTCAATGTCCATCTGCTTATGAGGAGGATAAAAACAATCCTGTATTGTGTTTGGTGTCAATATTAATAGCAAAAAAAGTCATAAGCCATTGTACAGTATAGAGTGTTCTCTCAACTCTTTAAAGAACAGTAAAAGTTATTTGGATTGATTTCATTCATCTTGTATTTTTCCTTGTTTTGTTTCTGGGAGACATAAGTAGATATACGGTTAGAGAAAAAAAAGTGACGTAGAATAACAAACAAAAAGATAATCAACTATAGAAATGAAAAACACAAATAGCCAACAAACAAGAAAGACACATAAATTAACCAAAGCTTGTCAGTCTCCATACATGTTTGCTAAAAAGATCCCTCTAAAATAATTATGATATGCACACCATAAGGACACTAGGAACAAGGAAGACCACTTCTAGCCTGATAGGATACCATTTCAAATGGAGTTTTGATGTCAAAACACGCATTCCAAAGCAGTTTTAGCTTTTTAAAAAACAATGCCTTATCCCATAGAGATAAAATGGTTATAACAAGAAATTATCCCAAAACTCTATCATTCCTTCCTAACCATAAGCACCAAGTAATAACATACATACAACATCAACAACAAATGCCTTATCCCACCAAGTGGGATCGGCTACATGGACCACACAATGCCATTCAACTCGATTGAAGACCAAATCTCAAAGATTTAATCTACCATGAGATCCCTCTTAACAACTTCCCCTAATGTCCTTCTTAGTCTCCCTCTCTTCCTTTTTCAAAGGACTGAAAACCATGCAATCTGTTCTCCTCATTGGTGCTTTCAGTGGCCTTCTTTAAAGGTATTCAAAGTTTCAAACTAACTAAACCAATTTTCTTTTATCTTCTCCTCAATCGGTGTTACACCAATATCTTCTCATAATCGTATACAATCATTTCGTAACATGTCCTTTCTTGTGTGTCCTTTCTTAACATTTTTCACCACAAACAACAAGAGTGCAGAAACGTTATCCTAATGGCTGAATGTCACTCTAGCAAATTCCTTATCTCCTGGACTAGAAGATCCTAATCCCCACAAAGTAAAATGTTCGCAGAGTTCCCCTTAAAGCTGTTGAATCTACTGTCCAGCATTACCACAAACAGATGCCACTACCGGCAAGCTTCACATTTAACACACCAGCTGCTGGCATGCCTTCACGCGCTCTGTCACTTAGCTGACAACACTCCCAAATAGTAAAACATATACCAAACACAAACTGTATTTGTATTCACCGAGATCAGAACCTCTATCAGAACCAAAAGCGAAAAAAGAAACAAAGAGAAAAGAAAAGTTTGAATAAATCACAGATACTTAAGTGAGTTCAGAACTTAAATGCGAATTGCTGAGAGAAGCAAATCAGGAATCAAATTAATTACAAAAAAAAAAAAGGAAGAGATACTCACGCTCGCGGCTAACTTGTTTGAGACTCTTGTATTCAGCGCCATAAGAGGAGGAGGAATCGGAATCCGACATTGACATGGCAGCGACCTCGGTCTGTGTGCCCTGAAACCTCCAATCGGTGATCGATCGCGAACGGAGAGAGAGATCGCCGACGAATCGGAAAACCTGATCAGGCTGCGAAAACGGAAACGGTATCTTCAATTTGAATGAATCAACTAAAATCAAAAGAAGAGGAAGAACGGAAGAGTGAATTTATGGTGCCATTGTTATTTACCGAGAGTTGAAGGGAGCATGATGACGACGTGTTGAATGGTGCAAAGGGTTGAAGGAGTTCGGAATCGAGAAGGCGTTAGGAGGTCAGAGACAGAGACGAAGAAATTTCGCAGAAGCGCAGTGGACCGATTGAGGACGAGGTCCTGTCCTGAGCCGGAACCGCATGTCGCTGAACCGCCAGTGGGCTCCACCCCCCTAACGCCAACTCATTCTGCTATCATGCGCCTCTCTACAACTGCCTCCCTCGTTATCGTCGATTCGTTTACTTTTCAGAAAAAAAAACGATCATTTGTAAAAAAAAATAGACCATCGTCTTGATTATAATTTTAATTTTTTATAATAATTATTTTAAAAATTATATTAATAATATATTATGATTAAATAATAGTATAAAAATATTTTATATTATCAATGTTGATTATTAAATTCTAAGCTTTTATCCAATATCTTCATTTCTTTAAGGAGAAAAAATATACTATGATTTAACGTTTCAACAAACTTTTATTTTTGCGTTTACTGATTCTGCTATCTAGCTTTTATCCAATTTGTTTTTAAGAAAAAAACATTTTAAAATTTCAACAAACTCTTTTTTTTGCGTGGACGTTTTCATTTTCTACTTTTCTTTGTTTGCAAAATTTTTAGCGTACGAAGACAACGTACTAACTTAAGGGAGAAAAGGCTTCTACATCTAAACAGTAATTTCGTAAATTTATTTTTATTTGTATCCTTAAAAAATAGAAGAAAAATATGGATACAAATTGAAACACTGATATAAGTAATTTGTTAAATAGAGTATAAGAATTAATTAGATTTGTATTGAGAATTGAAAATAATAAAAAATTTACAATAAAATACTTATTTTCTGAAGTATCTTTCTGAAAATATAATAGAAGAATACACTATAATCAATTTGCAAAAATATATGTACTTAATTATGTCAAGAACAAGATTTATTTCTTTTACTTTATGTGTGTTTGGATTTCAATTTCATTTAATTGAACTCACTTCCTACTCAATCCAACATGTACATTACTTCTCCTTTTATACACTGAACAATACAATTCTCTATTTAAAGTCATTCTAATAAATTTCCAAACATACCATTAGGGCATAGATGGTAATGATCATTCCTCTACATCATACTTGTTGGTAACCCACTATATGAATCATACTTTGTTATTCAAAATGCAAATCGTACTGAAATTTGTCATTGTGTGAGATTATGAAATTAAATCAACTCCACTTTCTACATTGTAATATGACAAACTTAAGAATAAGTGGTCCACTGACTCTTCCTCAACCAAACACAAAGCATATACATTAGAACTCATACCAAAGTTTATGTTTCTCTTTAAGAGGTTATCCCTTGCAGGTAGATTATCAAGGAATAATCTCCATGGAAAAAACATAACCTTATTAGGTTAAGACAATCTTATCACTTATCAGAGAGCATTAACTTAGAGTACTATTACCCACCTTCACATGTTAAACTTGTTGCAGTTTGGAGTTAATAGTCATCTCCTCCATTATTTTAGATTTTGGATTTATTCCCTTCTCATTTAGTCCATCTCATATGTACCTATTATGTTTTACTTCACAACACTTAAAAAGAATCCTTTTATCAAAGGTGAATGCTCTTATGATAATCGATAAAACACCTAAAATTAAAAATAATCAAGAATTACTAGAAATCAATGTCCGAAATTTGACACTGAAGCAAGCATAATAGGAGTCAAATAAAGATGATTGATGTTGTGATGAATAATGGTAATTATAATATATTGAATTTAATTTAAACATTATTATTATATTATTACTATTATTGTTATTATCTTTATACTTTTGTCATTAAATTACGTTTTTGATAATGTAACAAAACAAAAAAAAAATCTAAAACATTTATGCCAGCTTGTGGAAAACCGTAGAAGTTGTGCAGTTTGATTTTGAAGTTTCTCAAAATACCTACATCAAGCTCCAACTCGTAGATGTGCACACAGAATAATTTACAGTTTGAACTGGCTCCACCATTTGTTTAATTGTTTTGTAGTGATCTTATCTTCAAGAGTTCAAGAATCTGCAATGTAATTAATCCCAGTCAACGTTAGAGAAGTGTAACAGGTGATTATAACATTGACCTCTTTAGCTTTTTAAGATTTTATTTTATTATCCATCTTCCCTTGTGCATCTTTAATATTTTTACTTAGATGCAAAATATAATATTAATTTCTTGCATTTCAAGGTATCAAATGTCCAGTAAAGATAGAGTATTAATGTTTGCATGTTGGATGAAAAAACAGTTATATGTATTAAATCGTTATTCTTTTGTTGACTTTACAAACTATCTTATTGACGTAAACTTTGATGCAGAAGTCTGACAAAAGTATTTCTTGTCTATGGCTCACAGTCACAGGTGTGTCAAGTGAGACACAGATTGAAGAGGGAAAAAGAAAAAGTGAATGGTGCTAGGTGACCTTGTGGTTTTCTAGGGTCAACATATATTATTTATCATAGATTTTTTTTAATGTATGATTCGAGCTTTTTAAAAGTTAAGTCGATATGATCTATTAGAATGTTTAAAAGTTTACTCTTTATTAAAAATATTAATTTTAAATAAGCTTAGTTAAATATATCAATAATCTTTTTTAAAAACAATTAAATAACTATAAAAATTTAGTTTTTAAAAGAATAAAATTTTTTTAAAATAACGTAAGAGATAATAATAAAAAATGGTAACAGATATGATATGAGCATTTGACTAACATAAACACAATCATAAAAGGCATATATACAACAAAAAAGGCCAATGTAGAAAGCGAAATACTAATCTAAAAGTCATATTATATAGCCAGGCCTTGTAACTAGAAAGATAATTCAAAGTTAGCTTATCTTTTTATATAATCTCATTTTGGTCTTGTAAATTTGTTTAATTAATAATATCATTACTAATTACTAATGTAATATAAATATTTATTTTATTATATTAATATATAGATAAAAAGGCTGACTTAATAGGCTTTTTTTAAGCCTAAGCTTAACTTATTTAAATAAATAGGTTTTTTTTTTTAAGTTTAAGTCTAGTCTATTTATTAAACAGGTCAGATCATGTTTTAAACAGATCAAACAAATTATAGACCCTTATTTAAAACTTGGACTATTTTCATTCCTAATTAAGATGATGACATACTACTTACATGTTTAAAAGAGGGAGCTGGATATTTCTACCGGATATAAGCTACTTTAAGATCAAATATCAAATTTTCCCAAAGATCTCTAACGAGTTAGTTAGGGTGAATATCGATAGACCTCTAATTATTTATTTAAGATTACAACATTTAATTTGGTCATTTGTTTTGTTAGGAGGTTATATATATATATATATATATATATATATATATATATATATGGGCTTCACAACTTTAAATCATAAACATTGCTAATTGCCTTAATTATCTTAATTTGAATATAATATAACTTTAAATCAAACATGTTAATTATGTTGGTAATAATATAGAACAACATTAACATATATTTTTATTTCAAGTTTAATTTGA
>PYAF01001709.1:4019233-4054034 GCA_007407185.1 Glycine tomentella | reverse complement strand
TATAATACTACTACTAATGATAATTTATTAATAATACTAATAATAATATATGCTAATTTATTTATTTAATAGTATTAAATATGCATTCTTTGGTACATGAATGAAAAATTTATAATTTATATAACTCTAATAGTTTTTTTAAATAGTATAATATAATGTTTTTAATCTTTGTAATATATTAAAACACCAATAAATAATAATGTTATTAGTATTAATTTGTCCATAAAATTATTAATACTGATAATATATATATATATAATGTGTAATTTTTTTATTTAGTAATAGTAAATATATGTACAATTTTAATTCTTATTTAAGGTATATATGTATTATCACTTTTATTTATGTGTTAATAGATTCTATTAATTACCACTTAAGCAAAGTTGTTGGTTCGATTGATTTAGGCTTGATTTACTTAAACAAAGTCTCAAGTTTGAATTTTGTGAAAGAAAAAAACATTGGAAGAAAAAAATTCTCTAAAAATAGTCAGTCAAATTTCTAAGAGAGATTTATTATCATTAAAACTAGTAAATATACTTCACAACAATATCATGGTAATAAAAAAAAAATATTCAATTAATGTTTTATCGTGACTATTGAAGTTAAGGGTGTGGACTTCAAATCTCACAATTAACATTTTGACAATTCTAACGGAAGGAGGTTAAAAGTGCATTTAAATCTAAGTTTTCTAATTAAAAATCTCAAAAAAGAATTTCTTTTTTAATTGTAAAATATTTTTTTCCAATAAAACATTATCCTTTTTAAGCTTTGACTTTTTTTCTTTTATAAACTAAAAAAATAAGAAAATTTCCTTATAAATTCTAAATGTCTCCCTTTTTCATTTTATAAAGATAAAAAATCCTTTCATAAATAATAGGTATCTTTTAAAGTTTTAATTTAAATACCTTTTTTCTTTAAAATAAAAAATATTGTTATCTTTAATAATATGGAAAAAATAATAATAACTAAAATTCTAAAAAAAAACCTTGTTCTTATTATGGTAAAATAAATATTTACAAAGTTATGTAATTTTGTGTCATTAATTAGAGATATTATTCTTTAACGGACATTGTAAGGTACTAATATTTTTTTTCTATATATAATTGACTCTCAGAACTATATTTAGAAATATCTTTTTTGAGGATTTTTCAATGTTTTTTTTTTTGCCTTCAAAATAAAAAATAGTGACAACTCCATTGAAATATTTTTTGTTGTCCCCGTCGTGATCCTTGTTTTGATAATATACCAAATATATCTCTTGGGTTTCTTCTTGTTATATACCTTGATATTCCAAGAGAGAACCCGTGATATCATTAAACACCTTTGTCATTAATAATCATGCGAGGAAGGACTTAACGCTTAAAGGGGGCTTCAATGGGCATGAGAGCTCATTGTAGGAATAATTTAATGTGGTATTTCATCAACCAAAAATATCCAAAATTGCATAATCATTATTATGAGAGGTTCCAATACGATGTGGGTCTAGCCGTATTGCCCCACTAACATAATGAATACACACTTGGCTAATTTGTTTGACATTCATTGTGGTTTTAATTGGGGGATGACATACAACTCCTAGGGCAGAAACAAGCACGAATAGTATCTATCTGACACTGTCTTTATATTTAGAAATGGCGTGAACAACATTCAGCTTCAACGCCTTTTGCATTAGATGTATAACAAAATTAACATCAAATTTAGTAGATATTGGTTGAGGACTGGGTAAATTTGTTTAGAAGCATTTTTAAAAAATAAAATAAGAAAAAAAAATGAATTTAATTTTTTCATAAGTAAAAATAAATTCTCTATTATTTAATTTTAAGAAGCTCACCAGTATAACTTGTTTATTTAAAAGATGAGATGACATCTATAAATGAATTAATGAAAAATCTATTTTAATTTATGAAGAAACTTATTTCATTTTTTTCTTCTTACTTTTTTCTTCTAGAAATTCTTTTAGAGAAATTTACATCCAAACAGGTCCTGATTTTTTACTTTTTTTCCCTCCAAATCTTCTGTATTAGATGTGTTGTACTTATTAAGCCTTGAGAGTTAGCCATTCGCCATGTAAATCACATTTCACTAAATCTTAATTTTTCCTAGATTTGGCATTCGCTTGTCCACCATTCGCCACCAATGACTTAGGTTGATGCGTGCAATTCTTGACTAAGTAGCCATAGCAACCACATTTAGCACAAATGATGTGCAAACCCTTATATTTGAGCATATACCTGTGATCATTAAGCCATTCCTTCCAAACGATAAGTTGAGCAAGGTCAATTTCGGAATTGTCATACCCATGTTCTTCACCAAAAGTTTAACATTAAAATTCTGTCATGAGCAGCATAAATCATGAAATACGCGTTCATCCAAATGTGGCAAACAATTGCCATTTTTTTTTCATTCTACGTTAACCAAGTTCTAGGATTGTTTAGGTCAATAATAATGTATGGCGGTGTAATTGTTTCGTTAAACAGATGCTCTGTGGATCGACATTAAAGAGAAAGTAAAACCTTCTGTCACCATTTTCGTTCTTTAAAATAATATTTACTTACATATATTCTTATAAAATTAAACATTAAAAATTTAATACCGGTTAATTGGACAAATATTACACTAGAAATGTATGCATAAAAATAAAAGTAAAATATTGAAGTTCAAACCGGAGGCGGTGTATGGTTGTTGGGCTCATATGGTTATGGTGAGAAACAAAGCCCATATGATGTTCGTGCACAGTGAATGATATGTCTTGGTTATACACTTGTAAATACTAGAGAGTTCTATTTCCAGAATTGAATTACGAATTATCCAAAAAATCTTTATAAATAGGGGACTATTTTTTTGGTTCGAAGTAAATTCATCGGTCTTTCACGTCCACTTTCGTTTTTCTCCCTCTCAGGTACTCGTCTCTTTCAACATCTCGTTTTCATTTTAGGGCTTTGAATTTTAATTGTGTTGATCTCTTTTTCGTTCTATGCTTGCTCGTTTTTCATTCGTGTTTGTTATTTGCTTCGTTTCACCGATCTTCGTGTTTAATTCTTCTTGTTATGATGCTGTTTGGTGGATTGATTTGGTATTTGAAATTCGGTGTTTGCGAATTTGCCTTTTGTTCTTCTTTTCTGAGGCCTTTCTAGGGATTATGATGAAGCCGCTATTGTTTGCATTTGAAAAATAATGATTAATATTGTTATATCCTCTGACAACGTACGTTTGCAGCAAGAATTGAATAAAAATATAGGATCCTTTGGCTTCCTAAGGAGGATTTACTGTAAGATTATTGTTCAAAAACTTGTAATCCTTGATTGTTAGTTGAATGGTTTATTGCGATTTAATTACCTTGCATGACATCCTGTATTAACAGTGAAAAGTGCATCTGAAGAGACAGAATGCAAGGACCCGGGGGTGGCAGGGATCCTTTCTTTGATTTTGGCGATCCTTTTGGTGGTTTTGGAGGCTTTGGTTCCTTTGGACCTCCCAGGAGTTTAATCTCAAGCTTTTTTGGGGGTAGGGACCCATTTAATGATCCTTTCTTCGCCCGACCTTTTGGAGGGATGTTTGAGTCTAGTCCCTTTGGTGGTCCTACTGGATTTCCTTTTCCCCCTGGTATGAATACATCTGGGTTCCTTGAGCATCCAGCCCCGGGTTTGGATCCATCTGGGTTCCTCATGCGTCAAGCTCCAGAGCCTAGTAGACAGAGGAGGGGACCAATCATTCAGGAATTGGACTCTGATGAAGAAAATGAGGACACAACGGAGGAGAGGAAAGGCAATCCGAGAAAGCATGGTAGGTCAGACAGTGAACCCTCTGTTGAACATCCAGATGATGAAATTGAAGGTAACGTGTGTTTTGCCTTCAGCAGTAGGTGCTTTTGCTTTATCTCCCAGAAGGGGAAGCTTGGTTTTGCTTAGGCTGATTCCCCCCCTCTTTTTGGTTCATGTTGCAGGGAAGAGGAGTAGACGGGCTGGAAATGAAAGCAGAATCAATATAACTGGGCCTCAGCCTCAATCTCACAGCTTCTGCTTCCAGAGCTCAACAGTCAGCTACGGTGGTCCAAATGGGATGTATTATACATCCTCAAGGACAAGGAGGAGTGGAAGTGATGGAGTAAGCATTTGGATTGTTGTTTAAAACCTAGAGCGAATCCAAGATTTGCAGAATATTATTTTTCTGATGCCATCTTTGTTGTGTTAGGTGACCTTTGAAGAGAGGAAGGAGGCTGATAGTTCAACAAGGCAAGCTTCTCACCTAATTTCTAGAGGCATTCATGGCAAGGTATTCATATACTATTCACTTTGGTTGCTACGTTAGATTCAGTTGGTTTGATTTTGGAATAACTTTTGCTGTCAATTTTTAAATGGTTTAACTTCTAACATGTCTCGTATTTTATTTTACTTACATATGATATTTTGTAGGGACATTCTCTCTCAAGAAATCTGAATTCAGATGGTAGGGTGGATACTATGCAGACTCTGCACAATATAAATGAAGGTATGCCATGAATCTGATATTCATCATTCTTATGGTGTGATATGACCATAGTAGTCAATGGTGCGTTATAGCGCCACTATAGCAGTGTTGCTAAGGTCGCGGCTGCTCCATGGAAGCCTGGTGTGTTACAGCTCGCTCTTGCGCCGGGAGTGCCGTGAATCCTTGCTGTTATTGCGGTGATCATGACCAGCATTGCATCAGCGACAAAAACCCCCTTTTTGCCCCCCCCAAACGAAGTCGTTTGTTGCTGGGGGAGGGGATCTTGGGATATTTCTTCCCCCCACCCACACATCAGGACACAAACATTATTTCCCCATTCCCCCTCCTTTGGATGGCAAAACATTGCACTACTCTTTTTTGGTCTATTCTCTCTTTAACGCAAACTAGAGCTTTCAGCTGTGTTTCCAGCCAACCTGCATTCTGTGGAACTCTGGCACACCACTCTGGTCTTTACTCTGTTCACATGCTTTGGGTTCTGTTTTGCTGACGTCAAAGAGGGGTTCATGTTTTGTTGTGTGTGTTTTAATATGCCTATGTTTTGTTTTATGTTTCTTTAACTGTTGTGTTAATATAGTTAAACCTTATGTTGCTGTTTCTTGCTGTACTTTTTTCTTTTTCTTTTTATATGATTGGCTTGGCTCTTGTTGTTATTAAGTTGTGTTTGGCTAAAATTATGACTTTTAATTATTAATTATGAACATGCCTTTAATCATGGACATTTTTTTATTTGAGTATTTATATTATTAATACATAAATTATTTAATTTATATGTAGTAATTTCATAATTTGTGGAATTTGTGATCATCCTGTTATTTGCTATCCCACTATAATGGTTGATAAATGATAACTATGGATATGACATCTACTTTCACAATTCCATAACCTTGTATGTGAGCATTCCTGAAGGTTTTGGGTTGTTATTTTATAGATGAGCTTTCTGGCTTTGAAGAAGAATGGGAGGAAAAGGGTCAAAAGTATTTGCCTGGATGGACTGGCAGTGTTGGTGAGTAACTATCCTTTCTGCTAGTTGGGGATGTGGATGATTAATCTCATTCTCTAGAAGATATTTCTACAATTTATTAGAGAATATTGACAGTTTTATGTTTAAATATCGGTACCAAAAGTTTCTAAAACGACTTTCTTGTCCTCTTTTTTCTGTGTTTTGTTGTTTTTAAATTCATGTTCAATTGTTTCCCCTGTTTTTTTGGTTTCTAGTGTTTGCTTTTGCTCATTTTTTGTTCTCAGTTTTATTTATTTATTTATTTATTTTAAACAGCTGTAAGTATATGTTTTGACGGAAATCAGTGCAAATGAAATGACATGCCTATTCTGCTATTTTTTAGAAACTACCTGGCCATCTTATTCATGAGCACTTGCACCACTATTTTTGTGTTTTCTTTTTCCAGTCCTTTTTTCTCCAATCTCATTTTCATTTTTCTTTCAACTTCCACATTCTTCCACACATTTCTGAAATAATTTTTAACTTGAACATACGAAAGTGTATGCTTACTTCTAGTATGTACTAAGAGATATGGCTTTCACATATATGCTTTCTAATGGTTATGAATTTTCTATTGTATTATTGTATGGAAAACTAAATTAATCATTAGTATGATGATATTCTTAGCTTGCGTCCTTTATTGGTGAGAAGTAAAGGTGACAATGGCAGAGAAGTGCAGTACATTCAGTGGTATGGAGAGGATGGCTTCAGTGTGCCTGTTGTTTGTATAGTTAGTTGTATTTTAAATGCTATGCTATAGTATGAATGATTAATGAACAATATATATCTCTTGTGGGTATGCTTTTTTATGTTCGTATACTTTCATTTATCTATTATATTTGCAAATTTGTTGTCTCGTAGCTATCATGTCTATACATACTTTAGAAAAGAAGCAAACCAAATATTAGATTCCGTTGCAGCATTAGTCAAATAGTACCATATGGCTGTTAGCGAATATTTTCTTTCTTCAAAGCAGCAATAGTCCATTTGTTTGTCATTTTTTAATGTGTGCTTTTCGGTGTTTCAGAAGCTAGCGGTAGTAATGGACAAGTGGAGCAGGCCAGGCGCGGAGGTTGGGCACTCCCTTCTTCGAAGCATAGTCATGCCGTGGGAACAATATCTGAAGCTAGAGATGAAGTTGGATCTTCTCGCACACAGGAGCGGGTTAGGACAAATTCAACTGGTAGGAATGCATACCGTCCAGGAGTAGGGCGTGGCGGAAACTAAGGTCCTAATGTTGCTCAAATACCTGACTCCCAATTAACCATCTACCACCCCTCTGCATTCTTCATGTTAGTAACTGATAGTGTGTTTCTTCCTTTACCCTATAGCTATACGACCATTTTGGCCGTTACTCTCGTGCTTTTATTGGTGGATGGATTTGTCCATTGAAATTGTTATGGTGATCATAGGGGTCTGAGACCTGAATTATGACCTGAATGCATAACAAAATTTATAGCTGTCATTCATGATGCATGAGGTGTTTAGTTGTTTTCTGGTGCGCATGATTACTTGCACCATATCCAGAATAGATTATATCGGTGAGGTACGGGTGTGACAAAAGAATAACTAGTTTGAACTGAACTGTTTTAGAAAAATTGAACCAAACCATTTTCACGAACCGTTTGGTTTGGTTCTTTGAAAAGACTGAACCATGTGTGTCAAACGGTTGACCGAACTGGGATTGAAATGAAATGATCCAAAAAAGAACCAAACTGTTTTGACAAAAAACCGAACTATTTTACGTAATAGTTTGGGTTGAATCAAATCATATAGTTTGATTCAGATGGATTTTTTGAAAAAGCCATTTTTTTCGCAGTTCTATCCGTGAGTTGACTAAGTGGACCTATTTAAATTAATTTTAAACGAGCAATTTTGTGTTGGGGTGGAACACGAACGAGTCACTTACGGTTAGGTGGCGCGCTGCCTTATGATTTACAGAACACTGGGTAATAGATTAGTTAAATTGGATAACCATTTCTTATTGGGTAAATAATGAATCATCGAATGTACTCCATTTTTAAAATTCATTTTAAATTTTTTAGTCTTGGGTCTTTTATAATTTGGGTCTTGGATTTTAGTGTTGAGATATAATATGTATAAATATTGAATTTATTTACAATTTTTTATTGAAGTAAAATATATAATGTTTTTAAAGATAATTTGTTTAATAACTTAAAATTTATTATTCTTTATTTATAAGATTTTTTTTTATATTTAGAGTAAAGATATTTGTGTATAAAAATAATTAATAAGTTAGACTTTCTTATTAAACGATTTATGAATGTATAAATTTGTGTAAGCTTCGATTATTGATTATTTGAGCCGTTAGTGTGATTTATCTACATTAAAACTTGGCAAATTATCTTACAATTTATGATACTGTGTTTTTTTTTTTTTACGTCTCTAGAGATTGACTAAGTGCAAGTTTGTTTACCCAAAAGACCATAATTTTCAGCTTATTTTGAATTTTAAGTATGTAATATTTTTCTTAATTAGACAAAAAGACCTGAAAACATAATTCAGTGTTTTCTTGTATTTTTTAATTGTCCTTTTTCTAGCGTGACGTGAAATTTATTTATAATAAAACTTTTTAGATAAGCATATAAACCTACCAGGCTGAAACCTACATTTAGTCGCTGAGTCTTTAAATATGCTATAACTAACATATACATTTAAAGTAAAAAGGTCAATAGTTGATCACTTGATCGTCTATTTTTATTTATTTTAATTTTGGTTTGATCTTGTAATTTCTTTAGTTGTATTATGATTTTTTAATTAATTATTTTGTTAAGTAAATAGTTTCAATGATGATAAAAAATTGTCAGAGTTGATAAAAAATCGTAATTGATTGAAAAATAAATTTAAACAAAAGAATAATAGTAGTGACATCAACTCAATATGAGAGTAGATTGGATTCTAAAAGAAATTTTAAAAAACTTGTCCAATTTATAGCATGTTTTGGAATTCTCGTTTACAACTTTTCTTTTTTTTTTTTGCTGAAAAAAAAGCTACTACTTGTTTCTGTATTTTTTCACAGATTTTGAATACTTTTTGGATTAATAACGTGTTTGTTGTTTCCAAACACATGTTTTAACTTTTTCAAAACTTTTGCAATTCAATTGGATGAGAAAAATGTCAATTTAAGCATTTTTTGATAGACAACACATGTATAGATTACGATCATGTTTAAATAAAATAAAGATTATCATGGATGATAAAGTTTTTCTATTAAATATTTAATTGTATAAGAATGAAAAAGAAAGAAAATATAAAAAATTAAAATTAGATGTAGTATTTTAAAAAAGTTATCATTGTTAAAAACAATTAAAAAGTTTAAGTAAACAAAATTTTCAGTTAATAAAAAATAAAAAATTAATTAAAATGTTTTATTAAATATAATTATAATTATGAAATGAATTATAAAAAATACACGACAAAAACAAAATAAAAATTAAAGCTAGAGGAATAAAATATTTAATTTTATTTTTAAAATATTACAATAAATTTTTTATACAATAGCAATAATAAGATTTTTATAATAATAATAATAATAATAATAATAAAAATTATTATTATAATTATAATGTTATTTATATTTATTTAAATAAATCAAAATCAACTTTTCAAACTTATTTTTTAAAATAACTTAAAGTCTTATACTATATTTTAGTTAAATAACTAAAAAAAACGCTAAAAGAAACCGGTACCAATGTAAATTGAAGACGAAGCAGGAACCAGAATCTGGGTTGAGGTTGTGGTTGATCTATGAGTACCGGCACCACTAGAATGCTAGTGAAGGAGATGTTGCAACTCTCTTCTTCCACACTTCACTTCTCTTCTGCTTTTCGCGGCCTTTCTCCTCCTTTGCCCTTCTCGATTCAATTGCGACCCTCGCGCCGCACTGCAATTCGATGCGCTTCCTCAGACTCCGACAAAGTATCGTCTCGGCTGTCGCAGGTTCAGCACCTTCTTCAACAGGCTGAACACCGTGCTCTCTCCGCCGACCAGGGCCCACCTCCTAAAATCACCTTAGGTTAGTCCCTTATGTCTCTTCTCATCATTTTTCAAATAATTATTTTGGTTTGGTTTCAGATCATGTTACTGTGAGCTTTGCCAGAAGTGGAGGACCTGGGGGTCAGAATGTCAATAAAGGTTCGTTCGTTTATTGTTTTTGTTTCATTTCACTTTCTGCCATGCTTGGGGGGCTCTTTAGTTGTCTTTGTTTGTGCTGATTGGGCAGTGAACACTAAGGTGGACATGCGCTTCAACGTTAAAAATGCATATTGGTTAAGTGACAGGCTCAGGGAGAAGATTTTGCAAACGGTATGTCACAACTGACCACTAATCTTTTCTGGCTCAAAATCCTATCACTAACTGTTAACACAAGCCTTAAGGGGACGTTCTACCCGGAAAACATAGATTCCTATGAAAGTTGATTCCTGGCATCATTATTCCTGTGAATGTGTAAAATAAGTTGATTCATGTAAAATACGTAACTAAAATTTTCCCTTCACTCCTGAAAGTTTAATTCCTGCCCCCCACCTTATTAATTGCATACCAAACATGAATCCTAGCTTCCCACTTTAAGATTCTTTAGAAAGTAAAAAATTTCCATCTACCTAACACCCCCTAAATGTTACTATATGTCAATTAATATTTGATGTGTGTATCGAGTAGTGCACAAATTGCATACTGTATATCTTAACTGGTCACTTTTTTTAATCTCGGCCTTTGTTGGTTTATTCCTGGTTTGAATGATCATCTACTTACATCTACCATATGTTCTATTGATATTTGATTTTGTTGGTGCTGAGCAGGAGAAAAACCGTATTAACAAGGATGGGGAGCTTGTGATTTCTTCAACCAAAACTAGAACGCAGAAGTTTGTGTCTCCCCTTTTGTACAATTTGTTTTCTCTTTCCTTTGTATGTTGCAAGATTGGTTGGCCTTATTCTACCCTCCCTTTTTTTCTTTCCTCTCAGGGGTAACATTGAGGATGCTTTGGCAAAGCTTCAGGTATCACTGGAAAATTTAGTATATAATTGTTTTTATTGAAATTGTTCAAAAGAATGTGTTTAGCATTAGGTGTTACTGTCAAAGCATATATCTGATATCTCCAAAAAGCTTATACTCTTTGGTGGAGACCCAGGAATGTTTTTTTTCTTCTTACTTTTGGTTCTCTACAGTTATCACTTATCATTGCTTGGTACATTTGGAAATGATTATATTTCTATCTCTTGTCTTCTTACTTGGGTTAAAGGTGTTGTTGACAATGTTGATGTTGATGTCCTCTTACCGGAAAAACAGTGAAAAGAAAGTGATACTTTTGTAGTTGTTAATGAAAGTAAAATATGGAAATAGAAAATTTTCCTTAAACCACGTAGAACTCTAACTTTTATTTTAAGAAAAGATGTTAGCACCTTAAAGATGCTTGCCAAGTAACTTCAGCTACAGGAGACAGACTTTTTTTACTTTCTGGTAGCTCTGAATTTGGTTACTTCTTATTCTTTTCTGGTTTTTGGGGTTTGGAGGTGTTCACTTGTGAAAAATGTGCGGTTTGTAATAATTCAATCTCTTGCATATAAACAAACCAGTGGAAGAATGCAGCTTAGGATGGTGACTTGGTGGTAGACATACCTCTCCCTCATTTCTGTATCCTTGTATTGTACTCGGACATTATAAGTCAAATTTGAAGATTTCTGTTGCTGGCTATTTTTTTTTTATTCTCTTAAGAGTTAGAATAGCATCTTAATGGGAAATGGAATATTTCTTGGAGGAGTTTGTACAGTGGTTCCTTATTGTCTCCTCCACTACTCATTGGTTGCTTTTTTCTTTATCATTGAGTTGGTTGATTGCCATGTCCACATTTTGGAACGTTCATTCTCAAGATAGGTCATTTGTGCCATAATAGAAAAGGTAACAGAGAAAAGAAAGGGGAGAAGAATCAGTTTCATTAACCCAATGAATCAGTGGTTACAATCCTGTATTTATAGACTAATTGGTTAGAACAACTAACTAACTCTAACTGACTTAGTAACTAACTCTTAACTAACTAAGCTAACCTAGCTCAGTTTATAAACTACCCAGGACTGCTGTAGAATAATTGCATGTCCTTTACAATACTCCAATATTCCAAAATGCCCATAGTAGCGTTCCTGTTTTTAGACCTTATTGGAGCATAGGACAGTGACTTTACTCTGCTTCTGCATATGTGACTATTCTCTGCTTGTGTTTGATGAAGGCTCTGCATTTGAAGGAAGTGGCCACAGGAGATAGAGATTGATTGGGTGATTTTTTCTTAAAACAAAACCTGACTGCTGCATTGTGAAAGCATGTCTATCACTGGTCCAAGGTCCATTGTACTTGTTTGGATCCAGATAAGGATTAATGGGAAGGAAAATGTCTTAGTTTTATTGCAATATATACCAAATATTTTATATGAAACAACCATGCATGCCAGTGATTCCCTTAAAAAATATTGGTTAGGGTCATCTATGATATGATGTGTTTATTTGGATGTCAGATTTAAGTTATCTAATCTTCCTTCTTCCCCATTTTCAACAACATAAATTGAGTTCGTTCACTTCTTTTCTTGTTCCTAAAAACTGGCTTTTACTTAGCAATGGTGCTTTTCTGTTTATTTAATGGCAAAAAATAGGAAATCATTGATGCAGCATCTTATGTCCCACCACCTCCCTCAGAAGATCAAAAGAAGAAAATTGCGAAGATGTAAGAGCACTTCTCTTTTTGTGTTTTCTAGTACTTCAGGTTAAATACAATTTCTTATTTTCACTACCATTTTGCTTGTGGCTTCTATTACACTAGAATGATGAAGGGCATGTGACTGACAGCTGTTAATCAAATTTGCACTTTTGAAGGGCTGCCATAGGAGAACAAAAACGCCTCAAAAGCAAGAAGGTGCTTTCAGATAAGAAGGCGTTTAGGAGAAGTAAAAATAGCTGGGATTGATACGGTGTTGTCCAGAATCTTGAAACCGTTTTACAATTTTTTTAAGTTCACCATTATCGGTCACTTGAGATTCATTCGTCAAACATTCTATAGTCGATTTCATCATGTCTATATTCTCAATTGATGTCTTCTCTGAATCTTTGAGCTGCAGGACGCAGAACCACAGTCCTCTGAATTCTGATACTACCATATTGGATACACACATTAGATGAATGGTTGAATATAACCGTGAATTCGAGTAGCATATCCCAACAAGCAACAATCCCGCTGGAAGGACATCAATGGTGGTTAGTTAGCCAAAATTTTGATGTGGCTAGGATCCAAACGAATACGATATTTTCAAATAGAAATATCATATATTGGTTGAATCTGTAGTGTTTTTCTTTGTCAGCTTTTTGCCCTTTTAATGCGCCCTTGGCATGTGTCCAGATTGATAGATCTATACAGACATTGAATGTCAACAACCCTGGGAACGTGCTTCACGTACAAACACGTCAATACATAATGCCGCTGTTATGTTATGGATTTGTCAAATAAGTAATTCCGGACTGAAGAAGAATTCCTCGGAAAAGTTAAGGATTAGTAATGTTTTCTAAAATTAAAAATACAAAGGATTCAGTCTTTATATATATGTAAGGAATTTATAAGCAAAAATAATTATTTTTTTATTAATTAAGAAAGTTAGTTGATATTATTTAACTTTTCTAATTTTAGGTAAAAATAAGGTTATTTTTAAAATGTTTTTTTTATTAAAACTTGTTATTATGAATAAAAATAAGTTCTTGAAAATAGTATTAGAATTAAATAAAAAATATTTTAAAAATATAACATTAAATAGGATAAAATTAATTAAATTTATTTATATTTGAATTTGACATATAAGATATTTTTTTTTCTTATATATAAACTGAAAGGGAGTAGCCAGAAAGGTTGGTTCCTTAGTAGGTTCCTATTGTTACATTTCAACGATAGAATTTTTATTTAATCGCAGTAGGTAGAAGAACAGTTCCACTTGTATTACACGTAATTTGCTAAAATTGATAATCGAATGCGTTGCTCTTAAACAAATACACGATAAATATCATGTCATTTTCTTATTGCTTTTAACCATAACTCATGGTGGTCCTATAAACTACAAGATTCGGGATGTCGTGACTAAAATGTGTTTTCGTGCGGTAGGGGCTAGGCCCTAGGACCATATATGATAGCAAATTGAATTTTCTCTTGCAGTAGCACAAAAAACGACAGTTTGAAAGTAAGAAAAAACCATGAAGAAAAAAAATAAGTAAATAACAGAGACACAAAAAAAATAGAGATAGAGAGGAAGCAGAGGGATGTGCTGGAAATGATTCAATATATATGGGGTGTCATCCTTGTGCCGGGAATGATTCAAATTTCGAAGATAGATGGGGTTTTATCCTTTCCCTTCCCAAAATCTGAGCTGGTAAATTTGCTTATAAAATATTTGTACTAATTCTTACTTGATAGATAAAGAAAATATTGAATGTTTTAAAAGTTTTAAAACATTAAATTTCTTTATTTTTCATTTAATAATTTTTACAAAGAAAAAATGTTTTTAATTTTTATACTTAAGATTAAGTGTGTGATTATTTTTTTGTTGAACAAGCTTCAAGCATAGGGGTGAGTTATGGATCACCCATTCGTTAAACTTGTGAATCTAGTAGACTTTATTCATTGACTGGTGGCCTATTCGCTTAACTCACTTAGGTTCCAATATGATGTAAGTATTGTTAATTTGTTATGTTAAGATTTTGATATTTAATTTATATTGTTATTGTTAATGAATTATGTTCAAAATATTTGTATATCTTAATGTAATAAATTTTAACTTAAAAATATTGTTTTTTTCTTCTAATTTATAAATTCTGATACGGACCTTACAAAATACAATTTATTATATGGATTGGACTTATTTAGCCTGTCTAAAATGCAGGCTTGTCAAACCCGTAAATCAAACGTATGTTCAAGGGTATTTTTCACAAAATGATGCATTGTAATGCATGTCAACAGGTTGAAATATATCAATTTATTTTTCATAACATTAAAAAGCAAGGTGAATTTGTTGAGATAAGAGACTAATTTACATATTTTTCAAAGTTTAAGGATCAAATTCATTGATATAAAAAACAGAGGGACCAAATTTATAAGAGAATTTGTAAAGGTGGTATATTAAAACGAATCATAAAACAAATAGAATGGTCTGTGGCATACACAATTTCGTGCTATATTGTATCAGCGTATTTACAGAAGAGCAAAATTGAATACCAGTTACGGACATGCCTTTCGTAAAACAAGTTAAATAAAAAGAAAAAAAAGACAAGATAACCTAGGAAACTATACTTAAGTTTTGTCCTAATAGAAGTACTGCTGCTAAACCTAAAAACATGACTCGAGTAAGACAAATTCATCGTCTAATAACGTGCACCTCCCCTGATTGTTGGTCTACATGCTTGAACCATTTCTTAGCAGCTGAGCCTCCCCCAATGGCCGACACGTGTGCTATGTCAAGCCCCTTCCCCACTGGAAGAAACACCGAACGAACTACACGACGCGACCCTTCTTCGAGCACGCTCCGCCATCTGAAACCGGAAGAAGCACTTTTGGTGGCGAAGTTCACGTTCTTGCATATCAGAACTGCACCTTTGTTACTCAGTTTCGCGAGCCTCAGCACTCTCGAGAAGTTCCTGCGCGTGGAATCCACCACCATGAAGTCTATCCCGCCGGCCAACCCCTCCATCACCTCCTCCGCCTCCCCCACCACGATCTCCGCCGACATCCCCGCCTCCCCCATTCTCTCCGCGTACTCCGATCTCGACCTCTCGTCCGGCACCACGCACACGTGCCTCCCGCATGTGTGCGTCCTCGCCACGGCCAACCCCACGCTCGTCGCCATCACTCCTCCCTCCGACCACGTTTCCACGATTAGCTGCGCGTTCCACCCCGCCGCCATCGCCGACAAGAGCTCCGCCACCCCCGATTCCCGGAAAATCCGACACTATTATTAACAAATATGAAACTTTTTATTATATATAAATGAAGGACAATCCTTACTTCTAATATTAAGATTATCTCTCACGTATATATATTATTTTGATCACAGTATTTTGGATTTGGTCTAACTAAACATTATTCTCTACACTATTTTGAAATAAACCAAATAATGCAGTAGAAAACACAAAGAGCGTGCTTATGCTTACAGATTGAACGGTTTGGATGTATGCTTTGGATGCTGTCTCTGGGGACCAAACTAGTTTCATTCTCCTCCGATTGGTTTTTCTCTGTCTGTGATTGTGAATAACTGAATATGGGAGGAATTGAGTCACGAGGGATGAATATATAGTGTGAATGTCAGCGAGACAAAGAGATGGAGAAAGAAAGGGTTTCTAGAGACAGAGAAAGAGAAAGTAGGACCGTTGACATTTATTCCGCCCAAATCTGACGTGGTTTTAGATTCGGATAACTCCGATTTTTCTTTGCTTGTTTTTCTTCACAAGTGTTATTCTTGTCTCTCTGTCTCTCGATTAACAATGCTTTCCCTGTCATGTCTTACGTGTACTGTGCAAACAGAATTTAGTTGCACATTCATGACTGAACATTGGAAAGAAATAAAGTTAAAAAATTAAATTGAAGTTAGTATTGTTAGTTTTGTTGGACGAATGCTACATATATAAAGAAAAAAAGTGAGACAAAATAAATAATTTATTTTACATATACTAATTGTACACTATTAATTGTCTATCAATAAAAAAAAATATTGTTAATATGACTTTTGAGATAATTTTATAAAAATTAATGCATTAATTATACTAATTTATGATAGAGTGTATATATTATTTACTCTAAAATAAATTATTTAATAAAGAGAGAGAAAATATGTATTGTAATTAATAAGAATTTGTTAAAAGAATATATATATATATATATATAAAAGAAATTCAAATGAAATTATGTACTAGTAGTATATATGTTGTTAATCAAGAATCCGATTTGGTGCATTTATGCATTCATAAATCTCATGAACATTGAACAATTTAAATTTTGAATGTCTGTTTTAAAGTGTAATTTATAATAAAATATTATCTGTTTGATCTTTATCCAATACTTATTATTAGCATGACTGTAAATGTGCTAAATTCGAAGTACTGAGATATCTTACTATATTGTCTCACAAATCATCCCTTATTTTTTAAGGAAAATATTTAAATTTTTAAAATATCAAATATACATTTACTTTTTATCCAATATTTTATCATGATAGGTAATAGGAGAATGAAATAGAATGATGAAACAAGATGATTTATAACTATTTCGATTGGTATATCATATATGTTTTCTCTAGGATTTAAGGTTGTTTAACTAGAACGTGTATGTGTGTAATTTATTTAACATTTAGATAATATCTTATTATATCTCATCTCGTGACATCTAATCATATTTTATCTTCATGATGATACAGGAAATAAGATATGATGAGATTATTGTCTAGAGAATGCTATATGACCCAAGCTGGACATAAAGGTTAGACAAAATACACACTAAATGTTCTGATTAGGCAATTTCAAACCCTAGAAAAAATCTATACTGGAACAATAATTATTCCTTATATTCGTGAGTCAGTGACTGAATGCAGAGAATCCAGGTTCTTGTTTACCATCAGATGTGGAAGTAGCATTTCTGCTTATTTTTGTTTCGTGCTCTTGTTATCCTTGGTTTTGGTTTCAATCGTAGTACCGCTGGCCAATAACTTTTGGTCTCTTGCGAGTTACCAAAATTATTATAGGCATATAAACCAACGCCACTGAAAGTAACATCTAATCATATGGGCTTGGCCGTGTGAGCAGGTGTTGGCTTCCAATGTCATAACAAAAAAAAGAGAGGCTGTTTTACGATAAATTCAAAATAAATATTATCTATATTTAACAAAATCTTTCATAATTCTAATTTATTAAAAGTATATTTTTATTTACTCTATGAACATATTTCAAAAAGAGTCTTTTCCGTCCACGAAAGTATCACAGACAACTTACAAGTATTTTGTTTTCTATATTGAATAAATAAAATTATCTCAATAATAAATGCTTTACAAATTACAACTTACAAGTATTTTCTTAATAAATCTTTAACTATTATTACAAGGCATTTTTTATTAAATAGAACAATAATAAAAAAAATTCTAAAAAAAGAAAATATCATAAATAGCCAATCATTATTTTAGTTTTATGTACCATGTTTATAAACCTTCAAGAAAAATTATCACCCACTAGATTTATTTAGAACAAATTACAGTAATTTTTCTGAGATTTTTACTATTTACACATGTATTTTCTGCTTTTTTAATCATATCTTTGGAACCTCACGGTATTAATTAATCTGCCATTTGAAAATTAAAATTAATTTACATTAATTTTTAATTTGTTTATATAAAAATCCGAAATTGCTCCTTACTTAAGTGAGCGTGAGCCAAACAAAGTGAGTCACAATAGTTTTTTCTCGACATGCACAGTGTGAGCCCCATACACTCCCACACATGAAGTGTCGTCTTCTCCTCCATGTTAGCGTCTTCTCCGCATGTCTTCTCTCTGCGGTTGTGCTAGACTTCTCTTCTCCTTTTGCGCTCGTGTATCCCCTAATAACTTAAAGTTATTAAAAATATATTTCCTTGAGGTTTAAAAAGTTATACATGCATGTAATCCATGATATTTTAAGAATAATACACATGTACTTCCTATCCTTTACACATAACACATGTACTCCTCTTTATTTTACAAAAATTACACATGATATTGTCTTTCCTCTCACTTGTTGGAATGTCAAAAAATTGTAACAGAACAATTGGATATCATCAAAAACGAAAAATAAAATCAATATCATGAACATTAACCATCAAAATAAACTAGCCCCAGTTTCATCGTACTCAACAATAATAGTGATGTTAAAGGTTGTGTCAAAAATAGTATTTTAAATCAAGGAAGGAGATGAAGTTAATTTCAAGGATTAAAATTTTAATAAAAATCATGTGTCTATCACATGATTAAAAAATAAATGGACTTAATACACTTAAGTATGTAAAAGATGCAAGTGTATCAGAATCCAAAACAAAAGTTAAAGAGAATTTTGTGTGGTGTTAAAAAAAGAAAAAAATATGTATAAATAGTAACAGAATCGGAAAAGTAAAAAAAAAAAATTATGTAGTGTAAAAAAATGAAAAAAAAAAGGTATGCATAAATAATACAAATCTCACGAAAAATTGTTGTAATTCACTCATTTATTTATAAGGAACCTTGGAAGACTGATAAGAAAAACTTTTGTGTGCCTGTCGGAAAGGAATGCCTTGTCTGTAATAAAGTTGGGAAAACGACTGCAACTAAGCATATTCTACGTTTGTTTAATATTAAAATATACAATATAGTATAAAAGACAGAAAGGATAAATGGGTGATAGATGGATCGTGAGTCATGACATGATAAGAAATAAAAAAAGCATGCAAATGGAGAATTGGACATTGTCAAACGAATGACAAGTACTTATATTCGTTGGTGTGCATTCTTAGAGAATAAGAATTCAAGGTATAAGAGTTAGATTACTTCCAGAATTGTCAGAGGGGTTTCAAGGTCACCGCGTCCATAACGATATTGATATGAAGAGGATCTGATCTGAGTCTGAGTCCCATTCAAAACCACATTTTCTAAGTTGGTATCTGTGCTGACCAGGTGCTGATATGTTCGAATACTTACTCAAAAAACCTGATTTCATTCTATGCTTAAATATGTATTAGGTTATGGAAAGTTAAGTTTGTTTAATATTTTATTTATTTTTAGTTTCTTAAATATATATTTTTTCAATTTTAATCCTTATAAATACAAATTTATGAGACCATAAATAAAAAATTAAAATATTAAAAGGATTAAAATTAAAAAAAAAAATTTACATGACTAAAAATAAAACAAAAACCTTATTGGGATCAAAATTAAAAAACACCAACTTACAATTTACAGAAATTAAAATTAGAAATAAAAATAAAAGTTAACCAAAAATATATTTAAATCTTAATTTCAAATTTGCACAATTAATCTCATAAAAAATAATGTGCTACTTAGCTTCGATGTTACGCTCACAGTAACTCCACAAAGCCAAATACTACATCATTAAATCACATCCATGTGTTGATTAACGTCACCTAATTAGGTTATGGTTCTTATCCTCCCCTCGTTATCGCCCATTTGCCCAGTCCACCGTATCTGGATCAATTGGGGTGCACATACATAAATTTTTTAACATGTTAAACTTATAACCATACGATATAATATTTCAATTAATCAACGTAACGATGTATTATAGTCAAATAATTGTTTTTTGTGGCGATACAAATTAATGGGTTAGCATTAACAAGATTTAAAATGTATGCTGGCCCACGTTCCGATTATGACCCTCCAAAGTTATAATCAGCACCAAATTCACTGGCTCCATTTTAGTATGTAATATATAAAGTATATTCCTTTGCAGATTAAAAAGTGACACTTACCTCCAGCTGTTTGTTTGAGAGTTTGAGAGGGGAAAAATAGAGAGAAAATTAAATCAAAGAAAAAAAGCAAAAAAAAAAAAATTGTTTTTCGAAGTCTAATTTTGGTTTTTATTTAATCAAATAAAAATATATTTTGTATGTTTTCTCTCCTATTTGTTTTCTTTCCTCTTTTATCAAGCAACTTTAACTCAATTGTTTAAACTGCTTTTTAAATTATGAAACCAAAGTATAAATGGTTTGAAACATTAGAGAGCAATAAAGTGTGACTTACCAATGGGAAATCGTATCTTATGAAGTCATGAGTGAGTCATGGACTCTGGTTACTCCCCTGACACATGGGCATAATGTGCAGCTATCTTTTTCATATAAAAATTTGAATTATACAACATTATTAATTAACGACTTTCACCAGTACAGATTCTATTTATCCTTTTTTTTTTCTCACTATTGAAGATATAAAATATCTTGCGTTAATTAAGAATGTAGTCAAAATATTCCTTATGAGATATAAATATTTTTTCTTCTAGAATTAATTTTTAAGAGCAAGTTAAGTCTAGTCTATTTTTAATATAAAGTAACATTTTTTTTATTTATATAAACATGAAAAAATGAAGAAGAAAAAGAGAAAAATTCCTTCCACTTGGGTCCGAATTTCTTTCATTCACATGTTTGTAACTTCAATAAATAAAAATTAATTTGAAACTAGCTTTTGTTAGTCCCCTTATAAATGAGCAACTTGCAAAAACACACTTTTTAAAATTAAACTAGCCAAATAAATTGAGAAGCCTTGACAATTTCGTGGGCAAAACAAAACAATTATTTAAAATTCGGTATACACAACTTTGTATAGAGAACACAATAAATTAATTCCAAGGTCTCATCATGTTGATTGATCAAGTTCTACTTAAATCAAAACATAGATGATAATAAAAAAAGAAAACACTACATCAAACTTTGACTTTGCCAATTAAAAGCTGTCAGGAAAATGTAATTTTCTTCAGGTAATCATCAACCAAATTTCTCTTAAAGTTATTAAGTGCATCGGAACAGAAAAGTTCTACAATTAAAGTGACACTGTTGTTAAATTGGTTTATACTAAAATACATCAGTGCCCGTGCAGACAGATAAAAAACAAAGGAGAGGAAGTGAAAGACGTTTAAATCATATAGAATAAATGTTTTCAATAATTTTTTAAAATTAATTTGCTTAGTTTATAAACATACTTATTTGAATGAGTTTCCCCTTAATTTCACTGTCAGCATGCTATATGTAAAAAATATTGATATTAATACGAGACAAACGTACATTTGTAAACACTTTTTTGGACATATCTTGAAAATATTCCTGATAAGATGTGATTAAGTGTTTATACCTAATATGTATCGTTTTCATTTGTTGAACTTCTTTTTTAATGAGCTCCCATTCTTTGAAGTTTGAACTGAATCCAATTGTGAGACCATGTCAAGACAATAATCATGAACGGATTGACGTTACCGCGTTGCTAAAGGAACACAATGGTCTATTTTTCTCCATCGTGAGTTCGTGACCCACTAGCTACACCAAGATAATTACCAACTAACTTGTCTAGATACTTAGCAGAAAAGATATTAATTTAACAAAAGAATAATTCCATTAGATAAGAAAACAATTAGATATTTCAATCTGAAATATTGAAATCGATTAATGTAATTACTTAAGGTGTAAAATGAAATAATATTATCTTTTGGTAAGACTTTTTTTGAAGAATTTATAGACTTATTTGATCAGTGTATATTTTTCAAAAAATAAAGAGTTAATGCAGTAGTATATAAAAGTAGAAAAAGTTAGCATAATGTCACATAACTTGGATAACTAATGTAATATATTCTATTTAATTAGATTTTTAATTTAAAAAGAATTATTGTGATATAAACAAAATCATATTACTTTTTTTTCCTTTGATTTCTGCACTCCGTTTATCTTTACGTTGATTCAGAAATTTCATAGTTTAATTTTTTTTAAAAGGGGAAGATGAAAATAAAATCAAGGGAGATCAGTATCATTGGAAGGATTATTTAACAATGTGTTTGGAATTAAAAAAAAAGTGTGTTTGGAATTATAAAAAAAAAAAAGTGTGTTTGGAAACACACCCAGAGGCCATGAAATCATGTTCAACGAGAAAAAAATGTGAAAGCTATAACTGGAAACTTCTAATTGGACGTGTAAAACCACGTTAATGACGCAGGATCAAACATACTCTAGGCAACACATTCTAGGACTCAAGAACATAAGAGAAGAGAGGTTACGGAAAATTATTTCAAAACTAATTATCCAAGTACGTAGATGTATAATTTAATCCTCAAAGTGATTTTTTCACTTTTTTTTTTAGTTAAAATATGCATTTATACAAACCAAATTTTGAAAATCATGACTTTTGTAAGTATAAATGACTTTGCCAATTGCCCATGCCATGCTTTTGTGATCTCCTGACAATTCTGCTGGTGGGTTGCACTATACCAGTATAGCTTATCACAATTTAGAATCATTCCCTGCAAAATATTGTTACTGATATTTTTCAAAACCCAGATTGGCTTGTCATCTCGAAAAGCCTTCAATGAAACGACTCATCCAAATCAACCACTGCCTTTTAAAAATGCATCCCCAACATAATAAGTTTTCACCAAATGCAATTAGGCCTTGCCCACTACGGTGTGTGACTCAAGTTAGTTAAGACTTAAGAGGCAATCTTAATTGACTAGTGGTAGAAAAAGTCGTAAAAGGCAAGGTTACGTGCTTTTGTTTTGGTTAAATGCTAACAAGTGTCTCCCAGTTAAATAACTAAAATAGAAACTTTTTCATTGGAAGGTATAAAATTGTGTTTTTCATAAATTTTTTTTGTATTTTCTTATAATTTATTCATTATTATTTTTTTCTTTTTTAATTCTTTAACCAATGTCTTTAGTACAATTGATCCTTTGTTTTGAAGTTAAAGCTATTGAACAAGGCGTTGAAATGACTTTTGAATTGACATTTTGACGGTTTAATTATTAGTTAAAATTGTATATTTAAATATGTATTTTATCTAGTGAAAGATATGATACATTCTCTCATTGGAGAAACGCTCAAATTAATTATTGAAAAATATATTCTCATGACTTGGTATGAATTTTTTTTTTTTACCGGTGGAATGATAAAGGAATATTATTCAACAATAAATCATGAGTTATGATCTAAAGGAATGATCAACAATTTCTTCCATAATCTTTTCTTTTTCTTAACCCTCCATAATGTAAAGTTACGATTGAATTCCCTTCGAATTGACGATTTATTTACAGTAAAAGAGTATCCTTCAACGCTATGAATCGTGCAGAGCAAACAATTATTTGGCAAAGGATATGTTATGACTCATGACTCTGCTAAAGAAAAAGCAAGCCGAGATGTTAGCAAGTACTCCACTGTCTCATTATACACAGAAAAAGTGGTAGATTATGACGAATGTGAAGGATTAGGAAGCATGGTCAGCTCTTGAATCACCTCCACCATGGTTGGTCTTTGCTCTGGCACTTCAAGAGTGCACTGAATTGCAAGCTTTGAAAGAATTGCGGCTTCGGATTTAGAATAATCACCCTTCAGATTTGTGTCAACAAAATCTTCAAATCTGAAAGCTTCAACTGCCACCCGGATTGAACCCCCTATCAATGCCGTTCCAGATAGAACTTGAAGGACAATAACCCCAAATGCATATATGTCACTCTTCTCAGTAAAGCGTCCAGTGGTAAGGTATTCAGGAGCTAGATATCCCATGGCAGCACTTGCTTTAAGAGCTGAGAAGACAACATCATCTGCAAGAAGCTTAGGGAGGCCGGCATCCGTGATCAAGGGGTTAAATTCATGGTCTAGAATAACTTTTTCTACTGAAATGTTTTGGTGTACTATTGTAGGCTTGCTTGCTTCATTGCTGTGCAAATAACCAATACCTAATCATCAAGGAATAGTCAGTATCATAAAGAAAAAATCAATATAATCCACTAGGGTCAGCATGTTGTTGCACCATCCTATACTTATGATACCTACCAGCCAATATCTATAGGAAACATTTAATAACACTTGATTACATGTCATATGGAGATTAGTCAAGATCATTGTTCCGGATTACCTAATACTTTATCTGGAATTCAATTAGTTTGCATGACGTCCTGTGTTCAAACCTCATTATTGGCATGACATTACACACCCACAAAAAAAATAGTAGTAGAAGAAGAAGAAATTGATACTATCTAGAGTAGCATCTGATGCAGAATTGGGAGTAAGAAAGAACTAACCTTTTGCAATGCCCCTGATGATAGAAACTCTCTTGGACCATTCAATTACATGGGCACTTCCATCTTCCTTGTCAAGATATTGAGACAGATTACCCCTAGTGGCAAAGTCACAGACAAAAAACCATTCACCTCTACTCCTTGAGTAACAGAAGCCTCTCATCTTAACAATATTTTCATGTCTCAGTGAGGTTAACAGGCTCAAACCCTTCAAAAATTCACCTTCCTCGGTTTTGCAGCAAGTCACACTAATACTCCTAATAGCCACAAGAGAACCGTCTCTAAGAATTCCTTTATACACAGCTGAGAATTTGCTCTTACTCAATAAATTGGCCTCAGAAAGGTGCTGAGTTGCTGATTCAATCTCATCAATATTAAATCTAAAACGGTTCAAATATTCAAGGGATAATCCACTCTCATTATGACCATCAGCCAATGAATCCCAACCATTATAATAATACTCAAGATTAACAAGTGGAGATGAACTTCTGTAGAACTCTTTAGGCTGGTAAGGACTATGTTGGCCTCCAGAATAATCTGATGGGTTCCTAACCTTCTGTCTTTGGTGGCGGTATCTGACAAATATGAAAATTCCAGTACTTATTAATGTGATAACAGTAGTTGTAACACTTGCTGCAATGACAAGATGAAGAAAGCTTCTTGACTTTGAGCAATGGGTCTGGTTACAATGCAAGTGGGCATTTACAGGCTTCGGTAATGTTATTGGAGGATTTCTGTGTATGGATATATTTGGGGCACTAATCTGACTAATGTCAAATATTCTATCTTTGTTGCAGGTTTTCAAAGCAGAAAAGTCATCTCCACATAGATCTCGGTTGTTTGCAGCTTGGAATCCTTCCCTTAATCTCTGCAACGCTTTATTTTCATTTTAAAGCATCAATTAGTACGCATCCAAATGCACAAAAGCAGGCGAATTTTGTTGCAATAAAATACGGACAGAGGCATACCAGAAGGAACAGTTCCTGAAAGAGAATTGTTTTGAATATCTAGAACTTCCAAGTTTGCAACATCAGCTAGTTTTGCAGGAATCGTGCCACTGAAGTTGTTATAGCTCAAATATAGCCTCCTTAGCTTCTCCAAGTGACCCAAGCTTTGAGGAATTTCACCAGTTAATTTGTTATGTTGCAAAGAAATAACATTAAGCTGCTTCAATGAACCCAGTTCCTCAGGTATGGTCCCCTCTAGCTGGTTATAGCCTAACTGCAGCACTAAAAGTATGAAGAGCAAGAGAACTTGGATTAACATACAGAACTCTAACTAAAACCCCATCATGTTTGATACCAAGTACTAGTAGCCTCGTTAAAAATCAATTACAAGGGGATTAATTGGGCTCATTCAATATCATTCATTTTTAAAACAAGTGGACTTAATAATACAGACCCAAGCATGGAAAGTAGAAGTACATTTACAGTTCCTGGACAATATTCTTTTTCTCTCCCCTTTGTCGAAACAAATTACTTAGGTACTATTTCCAAGAGGGGAAAGAGGCAAAATGGAGAAAATCATCTACATACAACTTGGAAGCTGGACTAAGTCACATCCATATCAACAATAGTTGTCATGCAACTTAACTAACAGAGAGTGTATGGCAAATAATTTACATAATTTAAATAAATTCAATTCATTTTACCACATCAAAGGTCTTCAACTAAATGCAATCCAAGATTAATGAAGCCTCTACCCATTGTTTTCTATATTCAATTTCAATCATGATTATAACCAAATTGTACGTCTAGAATTTAGACATATCCTCCATGTACATGAATTTAAACCCAAAAACAGCTAACCATATAAAAACAAAACCGGAGTAGAAAACTTGATACACCAAACTAAAGTATAAACTACCAACAAACTATATACTAACCTTGGAGGCTAGTCATGTTCCCGATATCAGAAGGAATGGTTCCAGAAAGATTATTAAAGTTGAGATAAAGATCGAGCAATTCTTTAAGATTTGCAATCTCTCTTGGTATGTCCCCAGAGAGCAGGTTGTAATGCAAGTATAAACCTGACAAGCATTTGAGTTCAGCCACAGCAGGAGAGACACGGCCAGAAAGACCTCTTCCTGGCAATGATATATTAGCCACTTTGTTGTGCTCGTTGCACACAACCCCTAAGAACGAACCACTGCATGGATCACCATCACTGGTCCACGAACCAAGGAGCTTGTCTTTTGGGTCCAAAGAAGATTTCAAGTCCATGAGAGCTCTTAGTTCTGCATTTCCATGAACTATCTGTGGACTAAATGCAACCAACAAAAAGAGATGAAAGAAGAGATGAAGGAAACTCATTTCCAATTTTGAAGCAAAAATTCTCCAAAAGTACTAAGCTGAAAGAGAGGCACCCATGTGAGCTTTTGTCTCAAAGATTCTAACTTTGGTTTCGGGTTGTTGGTCAATGGTCACCAAGCATGACTTTGTTAGTCTTTGTTTCTAGACTTTGTCTTGAGACATTGAATGTGGTAGTTTGTGCTTCTGCATAGAGAATGAAGTGAAGGAAGGAGAAGCATTTTTTTCAAATAGGGAACGCAGCTATTTAATTAACTTTATGAGTTGCTGACAGATAGGTTGGTTCACATAGCTTCTCCACGAGGAGATGGCTGTCAGCAAGGATGGTTGCCAGTGCTTGAAAAGAAATTTATTGCAGAATATTAATGGCAATAATCAATGATGTAGATAATGTGGACCACCTCAGTTTGACTATTTGGGTTTGAACTTTCCTATTTGGCTATAAAAATTCAAAAGTAATGCTATAGTGTTCATTATTTACTATTTTTCTCATAATGAGATTGGTTTACGTTGTCTTTATTCTAAGGCTATGCTTTAGTTTAGTGTTTCTTTATCTTGGATTCTTTTCACAATGTAAACAACTTCGGCTCATAACGAAAGGAGTCTTTCATGGGTTTTGATATAAGAAAAATATTACGCAAATTTGTCGTGTTTTACTGAACCCGATTTGATTTGTGTGTATAGTTTGGTTATAAGTCAATGTGTGAAGAGCTTAATTTATATAAACTATTCATAGAAAATATTTTTACAGACATTTAATGAAAATTCATTTTATCATCACTTTATATTAATGAATTCGAGGATGTTATAAAATGATAAAATCTTAATCTTATTAGATATACGTAGAAAAATGTTTTATACTTATATTGTGTATAAATTAAATGCTAGTGAAAAAAAAAATCCTTATTGTAAGAAAAGTTGTTGACGTCTGAAAAATATTTCTCCTAATTTGGAGAAATGAATTCCCTTATTATTACGCAAGAGAAGCATAAGGGTGATGTATGAAAAAGGATAAACGTGGATCACCGACCCTCGAACCACAAGGCAATGGAAACATAGGGACGATGTGTGTGAAAAAGAAACAATGTGTGGATCATTGTACCACGGCTTAAATTATGGCCTTTTAGAACGTATACTTTGGGATCATTAAATTTTTGGAACTGTTAAAAGCCAGGATTGGTCCGGTGCTAGCAGTATCAATTGTCAATTTGTCATGTGTGTGATCATCCTTTTCAATGCTTTCCACTTTACTAAACTATATTTCTGCATTATGAATAAAGTATAAACTTGTTTATGCGAGAAACTTTCGCTAATGGTAAGGAAAAGAGTAATCGCCGCCTTTCCATTTTGTTTTTGTTTGTTTATGCTGAAAGATACCTTAGTTGTCCTTAAGTCAAGACTACATCAAAGGTAAAAGTCATGTCGCCACTCAAATCTCTGCCACCATTCTCGATATGGTTTAGATCAGAAAAGATAACTATCACTATATCACTAGGAAAATTCAAATCCTTTTGTTTCCCAAAAGAGTTTGTTAATGTTGAGATTTTTTTAATGAAAATATGTAGTTTTATTTAATTATGTTATGGGTATAAAACCGAATCCAGGCTATACCTGCAAGCCTATTTTGTCTTGTTCTGTCGGTGAAAATGGAACTTTCCCAAACGGATGCAATAATGAATATTTATTTATTTTATTAATAACTAATTTTTATTATGTCATCTGTATATAGGGTTTATTGGAGGAAAATGATTTTTTTTTGTACTTATTGTATTTAAGATTATTGACTTTTCATGGTGAGATTCTAAGATATTTTCATAAATTTCAGTGTATTAGTTTAGTTCAAATCTTAGTCATATTCATTTCCAATAGTGTATTTCTCTCTCAGAAATTTAATGTTATTAATTAAATTAAATTCATTAAGTGGAAAATTTGTATTAAAATCTTTCTTGATTAGTCATATTTAAAGTTTTTTGTTTATCCGTTAACTTTATTATTTACTATTTAGTTGACATTTTTAAACTAAAAGATAAAATAAGAATAAAAATCGATTTTTTACTCATAAATATGACTCAAGAATCAAGAGTAGAAAATAATTTCGTTAATAAAGAAGAAGATTAATAAAGAAGAAGATTTTTTAAGAAAATGATTGATTCGTTCACTTAAATTTTGACTCTTTATTAAAATTAAGTGATAATATATATATATACACTATTAGGTAATTATTACAATTTATTAATTTCATGTTTATACAATTTGGACTAACTATTTAAAAATAATTTAAACCTAATTTATTTTATTTAATTAAATAAAGGAGCTTAATCAACTATTTAACTAATTAGTTTCAATACTTTACATATAGCTTAATTTATTATAGTATGTTAGTTTTCAATTAAAGAAATTATTAATTATTTGTTTCTACTAAGATTGTACAGTTGCCACTCGTGCTTAGCTTAACGATCACGATCACGATCCCTTTGCTGCGATACCATTTTTCCATTCCATGGACTTGTGAACTATGATGGCAAATAACAAAATTTAAAACAGTTGAGAAATATAAATTGGATGTTCATCGAAGTAATGTATTTATTTATTTAATAAGGGTGTTGATCGAAGTTGTCTTGACTGTTGAGTAAAGTAGGAATAAGCAATGCTGTGTAGTGACAACGTAGCAAATATTTGAAGAGATGAAATATTCGATGGTAACCTATAGGGTCCTCTACAATTATTAAAACTCAAGCATATTCTAAAGAATAAATTAGTTCAAATGATGATTCTTTATTTCTTTTTCAATTTATTTTTTTATCTTTTAAAAAATTTAATTTGATCCATAATTTTATTTTGTATATTCAATTTAGTTTTTTATCTTTTAAAAATTATTTTGTTCATCTAATTATTTTTTATTCAAGTTAGTCCTTCAGTATATTTAAGATTAAGTCATTAATCATTTAAGAATAAACTTTTTTTGTTGGAAATGAAGTTGAAAGAAAAAGTTCATTTTTAGAGGATTAACGATGTCAAATAAATACATTGAAGAATCAAATTGAACAAAAAAATAATACAAAAGATTAAATTGAACAAAAAGATAATACAAATGCCCAAAAAATTTTAAAAAGATAAAGGATCAATATAATGACCCTCAGGCTTGGCGTGACTGGCGCAGGATTCCACGCGGTTAGCGCCAGGATTTCTCTACAGGAAACCAAGTCTGAGGTGTGGTGCTAGTAGCGCCAGTTTGACGCGATTAGTGCCAGACATACTGGTGGATGACGCCAGTGGCGCGGGTAGCGCCACAGGTTCTGAAGGTTGACGCTTGTAGCGCCAGAATGACGCTAGTAGCACCAGAAAACTCCAGGAAGCCTGTTTTTCCTGGAGGTTGGCGCTGGTAGCGCTAGCGTGGCGCGAGTGGCACCACGGATACTGGAGGTTGGCGCGATTGGTGCCGGAGTGGCGCGATCAGCGCTGCAGCTCGGGCAGACCCAGTATAAAAAGGGTCATTTTACGAAATCTGACCCAAAACCTTCCTTTCTTCTTCCTCCAGCGCCCTACCTCCATTGTTGAACACCCAAGCTTCTTAAACCCTTGTTTATTCATCAAAACACTCCCTTTAAACACCAAACTTGTTGGAAACCACATTGTGAGCTTGAATCCTTCATCATTTTCCCCTAAAACTCACTCAACGGAGAAACCCCTTTCTCTAGGGAGCTTTGAAGAACTCGAGTTCGGCGAGGAACAGAGGCAATTCACGGACACCCAAGCTAGGGGAAGTGGTCCACGGGTCTTCCTTGTCGCCTTTGAGGTAAGAGACTTGAGTTTCACCGTTTAATTTTGTGAGTTGGGGTTTGGGATGAATAGTGACCCACTGGTGCTAGAGCTAGAATTAGCCTTGGATCCTTTAGAAAAGTATGTTTAGATCGTTGTTGTGATGAATGATTAGTTCTCAAATGTTAGTTTTATGAACCTTGGTTTTTTACTCTGTGATATGCATGTGTGGCTAGTATATTAAGTCACTTGATAATGCTATGACATGCATGAGCCATGATAATTGCTTTGATGTGTTTGGGAGGCTTTAGAAACGGTGTCTTGTGTGAGAGGAACCGTTCAAGCCATACGTGAATTCTTGAGTTTGACCTGTATAGAGTTGGAGCTCTTTGTTTTGACTTGTACTGAGTCTTGTGGAGACTCTAGTGCTGTGGCTAGGCCGAGATGGACCTCTGAGGGTCCAGGTATTGTCCAGTGATTGGATTAACTTTGATAACCTTAAGATAGAGGACTTAAGGGTGTATATGGAAAGGAATGACGCTTCATTTCATTGTAACGGTTGAGAATCGTTGTTATGTGCCTTGTGTGGTTAAATTGATGATTGATTGAGCTTATATGCCTTGTATAGGGCATGACACTGAGGGTGTCAATGGCATAGACCACCGTTCAGGGACAGAATAGCAGAGAACGGCTTTGCCAGGTAAGTTCTTGGTTCCCTAGGGATGCTTCCCACTGCTGTGTTCCACCATACTCCGAGGGAGTGATGGTTGCATTCATGATGCATGCATTAAATGGTTGTTACTTGCTTATAATGATATGTATGCATGAATCTATGCCTTGTATGTATGGATACCTGTGATTAGATCTCCTGGCCAGTTAGATAGATATGGACCTCCCTAGGAGAAGAGCGCACCTCCTAGCTTGGTTTGCTCTTGGGTGATGATGATCCCAGGGTGATGATGATCCCTTAAGACCCAGAGATAGGTGGTCCCATCGCGGTTGAAGCCTATTCTCGGAGGTGCCATATACATGCGTCCATGCGTAAAGGGTAGCTCCCGATGGGATGGCACGGGTGTGAGTTCCCGTCTCACACTGAGATTTAATGCTGATGATGATGCATCGTGGCGACTTAGTTCCGCATTATACATTAGAGCTAGATGACTTGACTATGTATTGTTATGAGGGCTGGGAGGCCAGATTGTTTGTGATGCCTTGATGACGTGTGTCATGAAAGTGAGCCAGGATGGAGGAGATGCCTCCAAGGACCTTGAGCTTACGGAGATGTATATCTCACCCCGTGTGGGATTTATGTTGTTTCAGGTGACTCTTCTGGCAGAGATGATCGGTCTCAGGGCGGGAGGCCCCAGTAGAGACAGTGTCTGCACAGGTGTGGGTCAGTTTGAGGAGAGCTTGGTAGCTCAGTTTTGCTGATGATGCTTTGTACCCCTGTAGAGGAAGATGTGTGTGTGTGCACACATGCTATGTCTGTGTTGTATATATATCTTGTATGCCCTCGTGTGAGGAAGGATCTTTGAGATCAAAGCACTCAGATGCTTATTCTTTTGTATAGACACTACGAGTGTCAGATGATGCTTATGTACATAACCTGTTTAAGTTATGTAATTGTGATTCCTCCTGTTTCAGTTGATTGTGATACTTGTGGTTATCTGCCTATGTTTATGTTATTCTGGATTAGTAGGGGCTTGTGTTGTGATGTGATTTTACATACTATACATAATGTGTCAAGTAATATGGTTTCGAAAATGCTTCCGCAGGGTTTTTGATTAAAGTAATTATGCACTTCTCTGATTAAATAATATGTTAATACACCAGATGCATACAGGGTGTTACAATCAAACTGAACAAAAAAAAATAATTAAATTAAACTTTTTAAAATATAAAAGATCAAATTGAACCAAAAAAATAAAATAAATAACCAAATAGATTATTTAGCCAATAAATTATTACTAGGCAAAGTTGTGAAAATCTATTCGTCGGACCGGTTTGACCAGGAACCGCTGGTAGCTCCGGGTCGGATTGGGTGTGGAACCGACCATGCAAGTGGCCCGGTTAGGCCTGACAAGAACTGGCCGATTTTTGTAGAACTTGACGACTCAGACAGGTTTAGGAACCTAGATCGGGTTTTGTAAAACTCAGAAAAAGGCATTTCCTTTGTCTTCTTCACTGACACCTTATGCTGGAGAAGCTATGCTTCGCCACCGCATCTGAAAACATCTTTATGAAATATTAAAAAAAATTCACCATTTTGGAAAAAGGGTTTTTGGAATTATGTTTTTAACATCCCAACTTTACAAGTTTGATTTGTATCAAGCTGGATATTGGCATAGAATTAAGGAGATGATAGAAGAGAAAAATGTGGGCGTGCAGCAGCAGGAAGAAAAAAATGTGGATGGGGGTGCAATAGTGCATCACTAAGGGAAGAAGACTACACACACACACACACACACACACACACACACACACACACATATATATATATATATATAACGGGGATTAGGGTATTTTTAATTGGGCCTGGCCAAATATTGCTTCTTGTAACCCTTTTATTGCTTTCAGCAGTTTTTTTCATTTCAAAATGGGCTTAGACTAATTTTATTTATTAAAAACTAGAGTTAGGCAGTTGCTATTTACATTCTCTTTTATTATTAATATACTTTATTTGTATTATCAAGTTTAATACTTCAATTGTTATTTTGGATTTTTGAATATGAAATTATGGACAAACTTTTCTTAATCAAATAATGTTAGTTATATACATATATATAATATAATTTTAAATTTTTAATATATACCAAATCAAACTGGTTCAATTACTGACCCACCAGTTGGACCACTGACCCACTACCTCGACCTGATCAATGACCGAACCGATTTTAACAACTTTGTTAAGAAATATCCAAAGTTCAAACCCTTCTCACAAGAAACAAGAACATTGATTAAACCACATTAACACCCCTCTCAAGAAAAGTTTATTTGCCATGCATGCTTTCTTGCATGCCAAGACTGCCCTCAAAACCCTAGCAATTCATCACCCTAATTAACATCAAGAACCATACAAAGAAGAAAAGAAAGATAGTTACTTGAGAAGTTAAATGCTCTTACTGATTTGACGGTGTCCATCTAGGCTTTCAAATCTGTTTCTTGAGACCAAACGACCTTCATGGTGTATTTGTATATCTTCAGTTTCTGGGTTGCGATATGGATATATCGTGTGAGGATTATTGAGGGAGAGAAAGTATATTTTAGAGGGTAAAGTGCAAAGATCCTTGCCTTCTATAAATTAATGAATGATCCAGATCTTGAAACTTTAATTATACTGCGACATCATATTTAAAATATATATATATATTATTTAAATATAAATTTAAAAACAAACACAAAAAAAAATGTTTTCCCGCACCATTTACAAATAGGCTTGACAGTGATCTTCACGTGGATGATCTGACTCTTCATCCATCTCTTGATAATTCTATTTTCGTTGGGATGCTTTCGCTTGGAGGAGTTTTCTTCGTCTCATTTTGTTTGAATAATACCCAATTATTAATATTTGAATTAATCTCCCTGTTGTGCATATACTTATGAATGAATTCCAATAGGCACAATACCAGTAAAATATTCAGAAAAATAAAAATACCAGTAAAAATTCCCTTTCCCTTCGATGAATTCATACACATAACATTTCTAATTATCTTATCCATCTCATAAGAAGAATGAATGAGATGACTTGGGTGGAAAGTGGAGAGGTGAAGTGTTGTGGGTATCCAATACTTTTTTTTAAATTAAATTTTAATGATATATTTTTAAAAAATAATTATAATGTGACAATATAAATAAGATGTCATAATTGTAACCATTCATAAATATAAAAGATTAGGATATTTATACTTTATCCTCTAAAGTGTATCATAGTGCATGGTGCATTTTAGAGGAACATGCTCCATAACATAATATCTAATTAGTATGTGTATCCCATGCAATCGATACATGGAATGATTTTTCTTTTTCTTTTATAACAGGAATACATTTTTTTAATAAGTATGTGACAATATATAAATAAATTTATATGCTCAGTTTTAAAATATTAGATATATGAATCATATTTTAAGAAATTATTTTATTAATAATATGATATTATAATTAATAATTTAACTTCAACTATTTTTAGTTTCAAAAGTATTTATAGTGATTTTAAAGTTTAATGTTTTAACACTATAAAATATTTTAAATAATTAAAATTTGTAAGTATAAATTTAATTATTTAATTACTAATTTATTTCTTTGAATATTTTTCTATCTTTACTGGTATATACATATTGAAATTAAATAATTAAGAAACATACGCTAATCCATATACATTTCCCTTTTTTCCATTATTTCTGCATGTAATTTTAATATAATGAAAAATTAAATG
>PYAF01001709.1:3980168-4010564 GCA_007407185.1 Glycine tomentella | reverse complement strand
GCAATTCTGTATAACATGAGATCAGTGCTATTATCCCGAACAATTTGTACTTGCTCACCAAGTATCCTGAAGAGATCAACAGCAGCTGGGGTATATAGCTTCCCATCTTCAGTTTTCTTTGGGGGCTGTGTTCTATCAGCCTCCAAAATATTCAAGTACCATTTCTATAAACATTAAGAATAAAGCTTAGTCTTATGTATGATAAGAAGTCACCCAAGAAACATCAGAGGATATTTAGGATTACCCTAGTCGTAGCTTGCATTCTCTCAACATAAGAATTCATAAGCGGATCCATTGCACCACTCTCAGAGCACACTTGGGCTAGAGACTCATCAACTCCAAGCCCAATCAGATTATCTTGGTATTCAACCACCCAACCAGTTACCTGCTTCGTAAGAGCATAGATGTATATTTTTCCCATAAAACATTCAGAGGGAGAAAAAGAAAATATAGAGAACAAGAAAAACAATGATTACTAAATTTAGAAATGAAGACTTCTAGCTGAAGTAGATGAAGAAGTGGGTGAGGAGTGCAGGGTACAACAAATTGTACGAAAGTAGAGACTAGAGAGTGCGGCCAGGGCTCTCTAATCCAGGAATAGAAACTTTAACTGTAATTCTTACCAAAACTGACTCTAGGATCCGAACTCAGATCCCGGAACAAGAGAGAATTGCAATAAAATTCCATTCTTAGCATGTAAGTCACTTTTCTGATCCATTTTATGTTAGTATCAAATCACAACGTAGTCTGTAATACAGATGAATAGTAAAACTAGTAACTTAATTTCCCATATGCTGCAGAGTTGGAAAATTTAAGGCTGGCTCACCTTTGTCTAGGAAGAATATGGCATTCTAACTTCTAAGTATGTGACATGTTATACATAAATAATAACTCCAGAGAAATACCTTTAATATCTCAATGTTTGTTAATTCATTCGCCCTGTCGCTAAGCAATCTTAGCATCTGAATAAACCTCTCAGTGTACAGATTTACCATTAGCTGGAATATTTCGTATCTGCCAGAATTAGAACAAATAAAACATGTACATAAAGAAATCCTCTACCTATAAACACTTGTTTAGATTAAGTGAAATGCGTAGTTTGACTTGGATAGGCTCAAGCGTGGGTTTAGGATGTGTTTCATAGAGAAGCCAGTCCAAAAGCTGTGAAGATTAAAAAGGTAGTATATTCAATATAGAGAAAACCTTGGAGGAAAGCAGGGAGCTACATAGTCATAGACATCTCCAAGCTCTTCCCCAATCTATATGCCACAAAAAAAAAAAAAAAAGGTTCCATCAGTAATAGGGAATAAAAGTGGATCTCAAGTACAGAAAGCAGCAAACTGTAAATAAGTGATCATGAGAAGAACTATGGAATATGACTTCGTTGCATTAACCAGTTGGTATAATTAACTTCAGCACTTCAAAAAGTTGAAAGAGTGAGAGGGAGAAGAGGGTGAGAGGTGAGAAATACTTTATTTATTCCAAAACGAGATTAAAATGATAGCATATATTTATCCACTCAATAATATATCAACTTATACAAATATGAATATAAGTGAAACAGGATTCTGGAATTGCCTTGTATGACTAACAGCTTTAAAAAGGGTTATGGAGGAGATAAAGTTAACAGCATTTAAAATTTAAAATGGGATATGAAAGCCCTTCCCCCTTCATTTCAGATTAAGGGTGTGTTTGACACACAAGGTACAACACAAAGAGAACAGCACAGAATAATTACATAAGTTACAGATCAACTATTTATGTTTACATTGTTTGAGGACAAGATCCTGGTCCCACTCATGGTAACCAGTTCCAGCTACTGTTAGCTAAACAGTGATCAAGTCATATACCATACCAGACTCTACATTAGCATTAAAAAAATCTTTAGTTTCTCTTGCATACAAATACTAGCATGCACGATAATCCTTCTATTATCATATGAAAGAAGTAATCAACTGAGGTAGGATAGCAGAAGGAGAACAAAAGTAAAACAGATATTTAGTTCCAGTGGGGAAAACAGAAAGTAAAGATCAGAAGCTTAAAATTCAGTCTAACATACCGCTCGTGCTTCCTCTAAAGCTGCTTTCAGGTCCTCAAACACAAGCTGATTCATAAATTAAATTAACAATGAGTTGCAAAAAGAATAGCATATTCTCATGAGGGCAGTATGTGGGTGTCTGCATATTTTGTAAATTTGTAGCAGGAGAGGGAACATGTAGAACAGTAAATGAAATTAACCTCATTTAGAAGCTTGTTAAACCGTCCTTCTACAGTCTTCCTTATTTGCTCATAGCATTTATCTTTATAGCCTTTCCCCTGAACCTTCAATTTTTGCTGCGTTAAATTTTTTGAAGAAGCCATTGCACTTGTTGATTTTCTGAAATTTACCAGTGTCAACAGAATTTTGAGTAATGAGAGTGTTGGGGGAATTCCCCTGATAGATCAGCTTGGTATGGGGAAAAAAAAAATTATGGAATTGTTCATTTTTAAAAAAAAGTATTGTAAACTTATGCGTAAGTTTGTCACCATATTTCTATGCCCATACCAGGCTTACCATAAGAAGAGATGATAATGTTGGGAAATATCCACAATAAAAATCTAAGCACAAGTCTCATGAGTCATGACCAAACACGCAGGTATAACAGAGAGAAATAAGACAACTTTTATTGCACAGGAATGAATGTGAAAGTTCTAAACTGTGTCATGATAAATCTGGACAAGTTTTCTAACAATATTTTATGTGACATTGTGATAGGATCTGGCTTTCAGATATAGAGAAAGAAACAGAATTTATTCAAGATGAAGCTTCTAGCTTCAGTGTTTACAGGTGAATTCGAGGCACCAACCTCCAAGTAATTTCCCAACCCCTTTTCCCTCTCTTTCTATTCTATTTATAATCCTCCCTTCAACTAACTAACTGACAGTTACTTACAGTCACTGTCAATTACCCACTAATCAGTTACAGACTCAAGTAACTGCTTTTCTCCTATTGTACACCTGCCCCCATCTATTATTATTACATCTATCACATTGCAATTGAGTAACGCATGGACTGTGCTATTGACTTAGCAAATTAGTAGCACTGCTGTCAATGGCAAATGGAGCCCCATGGCAGAGGCCAAACAGCCACCATCGTGTAATGGTGGATTGTGCAGCAGTCGAGATTGAATATAAAAAAGGTATCAAGAAATAGTTTCCAAGTAAAGATGAAATGATTTTTAATAGAAGTCAGAGTCTCGAAGTTCTTTTATTGAAGGAAGGAAAGAGATACATAAATGGAGGAAAAAGAAATTCTCTTAGAAAAGAAACATCAAGGAAAAATAAATAAACACGCCATTTTGATAAATGAGTGCATCCCTTAAATTGTTTAGAGGATTTCCCAAATGCAGTATATAAAGTAAATGTAGTAAACTATCAACTAAATCATATAACAAGATGCCAGCAAGGATTGTTTCCATTGTTATAGATTTTCAATATCACAAAATATTATAACATACATGCCGGTGTTACGAGGATTTGTAACTGATGCCATTGCGCCATCCCCTTCAGCCTCAGCTGCTTCTTCTGCAATCTGTTGATCAAGGATCTCTTGCATTTCAACAACCCTGGAATATGAAAAACAAAGGGAAAATAAGATTACATTTTTTTAGAAAGATTAAACTCCTCTACCAGCTGATTAGAATTTTTAATCATCCAACCTATCATTTAGAATTTTCAATCATCCAACCTACCATCTAAAACAAGATGAAGGGAATGAACTGACAGGGAAAAAAAAAGTGCAATTGACTATCAACAACATACCGTACAGCACGAACTAAAGTCTGTGGGCTGCATAGAAGAAAAAAGAATAATTAAAAAAGGGAGTTGCAAATCATACCGCAATTAAAGCACCTACTTTATGTTTAACAACACAACAAATCCAATTGTACTAAAGAAATGGAATTTAAATTGTAACCACCAGATTTTTATTCCTTTATTTTCAAATATCTTACCCGGCACAAACAAACAACTTCCCCAACATCCATCCCTGCTCATGAGTCTATCACACAACTAAGGAGGGCATTACACCAGCATTCCATGCACATTCAAAAAAGTGATTCTTTAATATAATAAAGATCATAGTAGCCAATAGCGGTGGAGCGAAGTAAAGCAGTGGTGTGTCACTATGCAAACATTGTTCCATCTCTGTTTGGTGAAGCAGTTGGAGTGGCCGCAATCCCAACACGACAAAGCCCCGAATTACTTGGATCCCACGAGTAAAGAGAACGTTGGATCTACATTGGATCTCACCTAAATCTATGCAAATGTTGTTGCCTATCGGTTTGTTGAAGGGGTTGGAGTGGCTGCGATCCCGGCACAGCAAACCCCGATCCCACGAGTGAAGAGAAAGTTGGATCTACATTCGATCTCACCTAAATCGCCATATCTATCCTCCTGAGGATAATTTGGTTTCAAACCCCGGTTCAAAGAGAAGTATGTCGAGCTAATGTACCTTGGAGGATCCACATCTCAAGGTTGTAAGATTACATATCTGATATTATGATTAGATAGTAATTAGTGATTTAGATATTATTACTCATTATTAGATGGATCCTATGTAATCAAGATTGATCCTATTTACTCATTATAAATAAAGGCTGTGTGGTCATACACAACACAACATTACAGTACAACACTGTTATAAGGGTCAGACGCAATCCCACTCCTAGAGAGTGGTTTCTTGTCCCTGAGGACTGTGACACTGGAGATCCCATTTTCTCTTTCCCCCTCTAGTCTCTGCTTCTCTTTGACACTATCTCACGCAATGGCTGGAGCAATGAAATATGGTTTTGGGACTTATAAGCCAAGCCATTGCAGCTGATTTTACCAATTTACCCCCCTGAAGTTATTTTGTTATTATAAATATCATCCCTCGCTCTCACATACACATGCTGGCGTTGGTTTGATTTTCTAATTAAAAAAATTAATATGTATATTCTTGAAAGCATTTATTAGAGAAATAAAAATTAAAAAATAATACTTATTATATTAACAAAATATATTTCTAAAGTTTTACACATATGTATAATATTTTGAATAAAAAAAATACTATTAAATAGTGTTTAAAGTTTCGTCAATATAATGATGAATATGAGGATATTTTAAGTTTTTAAAGAACTAATTTAACATAAACTAAATTTTGAGAAACTATTCTGCTGATAAAACTTTTAAAAGGCTAATATAATTAAATTTTAAACAAAACTATCTTTTTTCTTACAAAATAAAACTAGTTTAGTGTCAAGATTTTTTAAAGATTAATGTAATGACTTGAAACTTAAAAAATTAACTTGAAAGTTTGCTATAAAAATGATGTAATATATATTTTTAAAAATAATTAAAACTTCTAATAAGTATTACTCCCTCAGGTCCTTATTATAAGGCATAGTTTAGAAGTTAATGATCATTAATAAGGGCATAAATGGAACGTTAGTAACATTTTTTTAAAAAAATCAATAAAATCAACTGAATTAATTACTTTTATTGATTTGAGTGATTGATGTCCAAAGTGTATTATAATAAGGACCAGAGGGAGTAAATATTTTTCAACAAGAATCTTGAAAATGCTTATTTTTTAACAGGCTTAAGCACTTTATTTCTTTAACTTTTATTGCTATCAACTTTATGTTTTGTTTCCGTATTGAGTTTTTATTATTAATGATTTCTAGTTCATAATTAAGTAAATTTTCTCTTTTTCAGATTGTATATATATATATATATATATATATATATATATATATATATTATAAATTTATTTAAAAGATACAAAAAAAAATATTTAGAATAGTGGTCATCCTGCTATTCGCTATCCCATTTTTAGTGTTGATTGCTCCGCACTGCTATCCGGTATTGACTACTATGATAAAGATTACATTTTAATTTTATATTATTAAAGCAAAATCTGACACATTTATGATTGCAGACAAGGTGACTGATATCCCCAAGCCTAAAAATTCCAATAAATAAGTAAACAAAAATGGCTCGTGCAAACTAAACTCAATAGAAGATGTAACAGTTTCAAATATCACGTAGAACTCAATAGAAATTAAGTGGAGCAGTTTCATCGGAACAACATGCAATGTTATTTGAGATGTTTATTTCAAAACATGGCACAAACCTTTCTTTGGAGAGCTTATAAAAATTGGAAATGTGGCCCCATAGTGTTTTCTCAAAGGTCTCCCAAGTTCGATCTACATCTTCAAAATATTCTCTGAGACATACACAAGATGTGGAAAATCATTAATCGCATATCTCAACATAAATAACTTTATGTGGTCATCTTTCAAATAGTTACTTTCAAGTTTCAAAAGCATACAAGGCATCTTCAATAAACACAATGCTAGTCCTTAACTATTGGAAAAAACTCAAGTCCCACATCGGCTAAAGATAAAGCCAAAATAGAGTATATAAGTGAGGGACAACCCTCACCCCTTGAGCTAGCTTTTGGGGTTAAGTTAGGTCCAAACTCACATTCTAAGATGGTATCAGAACCTATCATAGATCCATTAACGGACCACCCACCATATTATCCATGCACCAAGTCCAAAAGTGTTGGGCGTGAGGGGGTGTATTGGAGAAAATCCAAGTCCCACATCAGTTAGAGATAGTGCCAAGATAGAGTATATTAGTGGGAGACAACCCTCAAACTATGAGCTAACTTTTAGGGTTGAGTTAAGTCCAAATCCACATTCTAAGATTAACCCTTGTGATTTTAATGGGAGCTCATGTATCACAAAAATAGTTAAATCATAATTTGATGATTAATGGTCATTAACAGGCTCAACCAATAAAATAAATAATGACTTTAGTGCCAAGTGGATTGGTATTTCAAATCAATGATACAGGGAACCCCATAAGCCCAGCATAAAACAAATCAACAAAAGAAACATGCAGAACAAGTAGTCTAGAAGATACCTTTTCGCATGTGGGGAGGGAAGACTGATGCTGATGCAACAAAAAGAACAGAAATTTGATCTATTGTGATATACTAAATTTTCAAATGCAAAAATAAATTTTAAAGACTGCACTGCATTTGCAGTTCAATAACATGGCGATGCTCCTGATAGCCATAAGCTTTTCTTCATAGCTATGGTTGCATTTGATCAAGGGTTATCAACATTTATTCTTGGTGCCAAACCAATACCAGAGTAATGTTTAGCAAATTCCACATTGTTAGTTCATTTTTTCACATAATATTTCATAGTGTGAAGTGTGAACTGGAAAGGAATTTTGCTTGGATTTACAATCTATTAATTAAGTAGTTTTGATAGTGTTATACCCCTATCTGGACTTGACAACGCAAAGCACATACAAATATAATGCACAAGGTACAAAAAATGTGCCATGTTCCCAGAGGATATAAGCATTAAGAGATAAACTTCTTAAATTACCTATTTTTAATAGAATATACAAAAAAGTCCAGCTGGTAGAATACTCTACTAAAGTTTCTTAATGCAACATAGTGCATAATATCCCACTTAAGATTTCTCAAATCCCTCCAACACCATTAATTGACCATAGAAATAACAGTCTGCATCAGAAAGAACTTCTGATGGAGGAGTTTTGGATCATGCATATAACAGAGCACAAGTAAAACACCTATTATTTATTCTTTTATTAAAAAAAAGTTGAACTGATCCCATTATGGGATGATTAATTCACTTGATTCAGTTTTTCTCAAATACAAGAAATATTTCAACTTTGTCAAAAGAAAACTCAGCAGTCCAATACTATTAATTCAAAGATTCATAACAGCCATCAACAAAGCCTTTGATGAAAGTTGCCACAAATTGGATGATAGATCTAAAAGTATCAATTTAAAGATTGAAATGACCAATAGGATAATTTTCTTAAGATTTGTGTATGGACCTAACTCAACCCTACAAAACCGGTTCGTAAGGTGAGGGTTGCCCCCACTCATATACTTTATCTTGAGACTGTCTCTAGCTGATGTGAGACTTGACTTTTACCCAATACACCCCCTCACACTTAGCACTTTTGGGCTTGGTGCATAGGTAATATGGTAGGTGACCCATTAATAGATCTAGGATATACTCTAATACCATCTTACAAATTGTGGATGGTGCATGTATATACCACTGACTAAGAAAATTAGTGAGTCATTACATAACTAAAAGATGGGGGCTTATGCAGATTGAAATTCTCATTCCCAAATCTGTGGCAGCCCCCTTCAGGATTCTTGCTCACCCAGCCAATGAATGTGACAGTGCACTAAAGAAGACACAAACCTTAGCCTTCCAACCTCTTCCTTGTGAGATCCAGCAGCTGCTAAAGCAAACCTTCGTTTTCCATCCAAAGCTGTTAACCTCTGCAAAATTTGTAAAAGTTATAGAGATAAATGGAAAATAAAGTTTGAAACGTAGTTGAGATTTGGACAAACAAGACATTTTATAATAAATAAATATAAACAATATTTTACACTATAAGTAAGAGCATCTTTACCTCGTAAGTGTTGACAATTTCTTTGTCATCACTCAAAGAATCCCGAGCCTCTGCTGCCTCATCAGAGATAGACATCATACCTTCAACATCCTATCAGAAGACCAAAAAATCAGCCAAAACCATAAAGACAGAATATGCACATACCAATGCAAGTGTACAACTAGGTTCCAACCATGTTTATTCAAAATGAGGCAAATGACTGATATAATCTGCAGGTTGTATCAATCCCATTCTAACAACGAAAAATTAACTAAATTATAAATGTTTGACACAATGAAGGCAGCATTTGAGGGAATACCCTCAATACATAACTGCATCTTCTACTTTAACCATGATTATGTAGGGTATAAAGTGAAAGACCCATTTTGTAATAGTTGTAGATAACAAGCTCAATACTACTGCAAAAAAGTGGGAGGGAGAAAGTTCTAAATAGCAACTATTAACTATGAAGCAGTAGAATGAGTATTAGACAATTAGCCTTTTAATCAAGGATGGAAAAGCACCTTCAAGGTTGTGTTTAGGTTATTTCTTGCATTGCTAAGTATCTTTATCTGATCATGGTTGTCAATTAATGTTTGGCATTCCTGACATAAACTGATGCATCAAGAAATCAGAAAATCAAAGTAAGTTCAAAGGGAAAAAATATCAATGATAGTTTGCACAAGAGAAAACAACCACCCTCTAATAGGTAATAACAGTTTCAGTCCATCTCATTTCTAACATACTTCTCAATGGAGACAAAGTTTTCACGAAGCTGATTTATTGTCCTCTCAGAGAAGGAGAGTGATTTTAGTCCTGCCTGTGACTGCTCAACCTGCAGATGTATTTTGTGCAAAGCACACGAAGATATGAGATTTGGTGCCTTGGTTAATTCAATATCAAGAGCAAGTTCAAAGAAATCTTGACAAAATAGCGACAGAGCATCAGTTGAGGTCTCACTTAAATCCCTGTTGCCAAAATCCTGAAATATTATTACTATAACCTATCCTTCAGTTTCAGTGTAAACTTTTAATGTTTAGTGGGGTTTGGTAAGGGGAAAGAGGCAATAATATATTTATAAAAACCATTCATATGCAACCGCCATCTAAACAGTTGATATTTAGTTAATTAAAAAAAGAAAAAATTACCTGTTCGGCAACCATTGTACTCAGCTGTGCATCATTGGCCTGAAAAATAAAGCAAATTATAAGCACTCAGAATTGGTAGCTCCTTAAATTCCGAATAAAATAGCTGCAACATTAAAGAATGATTTTTTTTATCAGCAAAGATATGATATATAGATATATGATAGGAAATAAGAGTACAAGTAGTATTGAGACATAAAAGCCCATTAGCAAACATGACAGAACTATGCAGCCTAATACATGGAAACTACCCGAATTAGGTTGCCAAAGATCAATCTAAAGACATGCTTGCATCCGAACCATAAAGAAGAAAAAATTACAGTAGAACTAGAACCTCCTCTACAAACAAAATTCTTCTCTAATATGGCTAGACCAGTAGTAAAAAGGAATGTTGAATCCTTTTTCCAGGTTTGCTAGCCAGGACCAGCAAAGGAAAATAGTATCCTCCAACAACTTAAGGCCATTAAAACTTTCGTTATAGAAAACAATCCTGTTTCGATGAAACCAAATGCTCCAGATCAAAGCTATCCACCAAATCCTCCATCTCTAAGATCTAAGGCCAGTAAAACAGCAATAGGTGTGCTGAAGGAAATGGTCTTTTGAATTTATGGAGGATACCTCTAGCATATTTATCCATGCCATAGACTCCCACCAAAGCGGCATAATTTTGTGACAGCTAAAGAACAAGTATGATGCATCCTCAACAGAACTACTGCAGAAAGGGCAGCTATCATCATCTATGTTTATTTTTCTTCTTATAAGGTTCCTCCTAGTTGACAGTCGGTCTCTCAACAACCTCCAAGCAAAACAGGAAGCTTTACACGGAATATATAACTTCCAAAGGTCTTTGTATACCTCCTAATGGATCTGGGGATCCAGCTCCATATTAAGTAGCTTGTAGGCACTTCCCACCGTGTATCTTCCACACAAATCCCCCTCCCACCTCCAAAGATCCCTGCTGTTGAACATGTATTGACAGGCCCTGAATTTCATCTAAGAATTTAATTGCTACTTCTACTTCTCCCTCCATAAAACACCTTCTCCAACTAAGCTTCCATTCCCAACCTGCTTGTGAGAGAGTTCCCATTTGTTGGATATGTCGCTGTTGTTGTTGGGAAATATGATACAGTCTAGGAAATTTCACCTTCAAAGGCACTCCATCTTCCTTCCAACCGTCTTCCCAAAACAGCACCTTTGATCCGCGGCCAACGTTCCATTTGATCCCTTAGTGAACCACCCCTCCACATCATTGGACTGGCATATGTTGCACAGATCCCTCCACCAAATAGAATCACTTGCAGGCCTTCTCAAAGCATCTAGATTCCTCCATCCTCCATACTTTGACTCCAATAATTGTAAATGTTTTTATAAACAAGATTATTACATATAGGCAATAGGCTATACACAGGTCATGGTTATAAAAGTCAAACTGATAATTAACTTGAGAGAGGTACTGAGTTTGAGGCAATAATAAGAGTCTCAGTCATCCCAAAATTAGCCTGAGATTTTATTTTATTTTTAATTTCAATAATAATTGTTTCCCTAAAACCCTAACCCAGACGAGTTATCTCCCATATAAGTGTCATCGCCTCTGTCCAAAAGGGAAACCTTAACTCCCAATACAGGGATCAAAGATAGACTGGATGGTCAGCAGTGGCAAGAGGAAGGTGACAGCGGTTGTCTGGCAACAGCGCAAGTAGCAAAAAAAAAAACTCCATACTTTGTGCCAGAACTCCTCTGTTGTGACTGCTAAAGCTTGCAACCAGCACAATTTAGTTGCAAATCGCCACAGCTTTTCCCACAACTGCAAACCTGTAGCGCTCCCACAATTTGCATTGTGCCCCTTCAAATTCCACAACCACTACCCGCAATTTGCATTGTGCCCCTTCAAATTCCACGACCGCTACCCACAATTTGTCGTGCTAGCAACACAATTGACTCCTTAGCTTTTAATCAAATATATAGAATTTTATCCTCTAAAACACCATACCCCACAAAAAATCACTAGAATGAGTTGTTGCACAGATAAGTTACAGTGAGTATAATAGTTTGTTAGGGGGGTAATAAGAGCAAGAAAGCTTAGCAATTTGTGTGTATGTTAAACTAATTTTGAAGAAATAACCACTTAAATACCCATAAATAAATAAATAAAATCTGCCCCCTCCTAAATTTCAATTGCATAGCACCCCCCACTTAAACTCTTGTAGTTCACCCCTGACTCCATTTTCTACCTAACAAGTGCAAAGTGATCCACCATTTGACAATCAAAGAGTACAGGCACGTCCAAATATCCATTCCATAAAGTGATTCAAATTTCAAACTACAGGTAATCGTAAAACCGATTAATCCCCGTCCAAGCAAATATCTCAACTTTCACGTCATAAACAATCAAACCCACACCTATAGCAATCAAATCAAATCCCACTGAGCAAAAAATTAGAGTTCCAAGTAGCTTAAACCGGAGCTCGAAAATCACAGTACACTCAATAACAAATTCGAACACACACGGCAGCAGCAACCATAATTAAAAGACAATATAAACAAAAATTAAAAGATTAACTAAATAACACCTATAGACATCAAATCAAAATCCACCGAGCCAAAAAATAAAAAGGACGAGTTCCAAGTAGCTCAAACCAGAGCTAGAAAATCACACAACATTCAATAGCAAATTCAAAAACACACAGCAATAGATATTATTATAATTAAAAAAAGAAAAAGAAAATTAAAATGATTAACTGAATCAAATCGAATAGAACTGAAACCTGTTGGCGCGAAATGTAATCAGCCTTGATGGACGAGATCGATTGGAGAAGCTCCGGAAGCGGCAGCAGCTTCGCGACCTCGCGAACCGCGGCCTCCTTCGCCTCCACGCCGAGATCCTCAGCCATCATTATGCCTGCACAAAAAAAACAAAGAACAATAAAATGAGCTTAACTGATCGAAGAATGCAAAGGTTCTGATCTGTGTGAGCGGATTCTGCGGTGATTTTCCGAATCGAAAGAAAAATTGACCTGATTTTGGAGGGAAATTGAACACGGATCGCGTCGGAGAAAGCGAGATTGCGGTGTTTGACGAGGTGCGGGTTTGAGAAAGGAAAGTTCTATAGAGAAAGCGCGGTTGAACGAAGTAACACGGAGGAGAAGGAAACGGGAATTGGAATTACGTATTTTTATTGAATTTTATTTTTTATTTTTTGGATAGTATTTTTTAAAATAAATAAAATATATGAAAAATATTCTTTATATTAAAAAATTTAGATAAATTAGATTGTCAATTCAATATTATCATATCAGCCTTAAAGTTTAAAAATAACACTTATAATTATATAATTACTTACCAATTATCCATCAAGAATATTCTAATCTAACTCATTTAAAAAGAATAGGAATATGTTGTTTATCAACCTTTGTTGGTTGAAAAAGTCGAAGGTTTTTTCTTATTTATGTAAGGTATGAAAAAGTTTATGACGTGTAACCACGTGAGATAAGTCTTAGTTGAAATATAATTTTGATTTCTCATTTGAAATTTTTATTTTAATTTAATCTTTTAAATTTTTTAAAAAATACTTTTGTTGTTTTTAAGTTTTTCTTTATTGAGTTATTTTTTTAGTTTACTAGGCTAATTTGATAAACTTAAATAAAAAATGGCAAGCTGTAAGAAATGTTACTAACACCATTAGTATAAAAACTAACAAAATAATATCATTTTGAAACATTTGAAGAGACCAAAATAAAATATTTAAGACTTTAGAAACAAAAGAATTATATGAAATGACAAAATTATATTTTAGCCTTTTTATAAACTATGTTTTAAAGTTGACGTTTAATGTTTCTTAAAAAAAAATGTTCAAGTTTAATTTGAGAAAAAAGTCTTATTGAGAGACTGAGAATAAGTTCTATCATAATAATATTATTTATCATAAAAAAATATTTATAACTTTAAACAAAATGATGTCAAATTCGAAATGAATGATATGGGAATACTGGCATATTTCTTAGCCATTGAATTTGTGAAACCAGAAAGGGAAATTTGCTACACTAAAGGAAGTACACGTCATTGATATATTGAAAAAGTTAAATATTTATCTCTGCAACCCAGCTTTAACTCTAGTAAAGAACAATTTGAGGCTTGAAAAAAATGATGGCGGGATTCATTTTACATTTTATAAATATGCTGTTAGATCTCTAAGGGAATAACGTGCTAAATATTACCTATGGAGTTGGGTTGATCAGTAATTCATGGAGAGTCCCATTTCCATTTATCTTGTGGCAGCAAATAGAATTATGAGGTACATAAAGGCCACACTTGATTATGGTCTATTGTTTCCAAACAATTCAGATCATGCAGAAAGAAACATTATAGGGTATTTGATTTTGATTAATTTGGAGATAAAACAGACAGAAAGTGCTCAATAAGATATGTTTTTCGTTAGGCAGGGCTTCAACTTCATGGTTTCACTCTCATCCTATGAAGCATAGTTCACATTGCAAGCTGTTACTGAGCTTGTCAAGCTTGTGGCTTGAAGCACAATTAGAGGAGCTACACTTGAAGAGTGATAGTCGAATGCAACTGATGATTTACATTGAATCATCTATAAATTTAGCAAAGAATCTTGTGGCTTATGAAAGGAGTAAGCACATTGAAACACAATTTTGTTTTTCGAGAGATCAAGAGAATAAAGGAAAGCTAAGTTTGGCAGAAAAACTAATCTCCGTTAACTGGAATTTTCAGGTTGGAGGGAGAAAGACACAAAGGGGTTGTGGTACCCACATTCCGAACAGCAACTACTAGCTAGTTAGCATTTTGACAAAGCTTCCAAAATCTATGAGATTGAGCATATGCTTAGAGAGAAGCTAGGTGTTGTGTCTTTAGTTAATACTTAAATAATTATTACAAAAGTCAACCATCTTCCCATTAATTAGAATTTATAATGGAATATCCTTTGCTAATTTGCTTACTCTTGTTAAGATTAATGTCTTCTTGACTTTAGAATGGGAACAACCTTCCCTCAACTACAAACATTTGATAATAAAAAAAAAAAAAATGTACCCTAAGAGACTTTTCACTATAAAAGGAGGTAAGAGAAATGATATTGTAGCAGTTTTTCTCTTGTATATACAAAAAGATTGTTACCAAATTCGAATCCATGATCAACAAGTCACTAAAGAATAATTTTACCATTGTACCAAAAATAATAAACAAAAAAAGGAAAGAAATGTTCTTATAAGTTGGAAAAAAAATGGGTAACATTCATATGTAACATGATACTATCACATCATAAATTTTTAATATATTTTTATTTAATTGTATATAGGATCCTAATTTTAAACCCTTACAATGACCAATAAGAATATAGTCAAAATTTGCTACTTCATTCATTATAATTTTATTGTTTATTATTCATGGTTTCATTTTTAAAGAGACGATACCAGATAACTAGGATAATTTGTCATAAAATTTAACATAAAATCATCTTCCAGAATGTGAATTAGTTTTAATTTACAGTTTTATTATTTAAATTTAATCAATATTTGGTAAATAAAGTGTTGACATTTTAAAAAAATAAATATTTTATTTGCTACATGATTGTAGTTTATATATTTATTAGAAAATAATAATTTGATTCTTTATTATAAGATAAAAAATGTTAATTAATTTAAATTATTTTATCAATAATATCATAAATAAAATTATTTTTAATTATGATAGAGATAACAATTAAAATTAATTTGTAAAAATAATTTTTATTATAATTAAGTTTTAAATTACTTATTCACTATATCATAATATAAATTAATTTTAATTTCTTTTTTTATGATAGAAACTATAATTATCATTTACGAGAAATAATTATTCTCTATGCTATCATGAGTAAACTGTTACGGAAAAAAAATTTAAAAAAAATATTTTACACATTTACATATTAAACAATCAACAATATTTATTAAATATATTAATTATTTTAAAATTTTCATCATATAAAATAAGGTGTGCGTAACAGTAAAATGAAATGGTAACATTTTTAACAAAAATATTATAGTTTTATTATTTAAATTTAATCAAGATTTGAAATTTTTAAACTCTTTTTATTTAATTCAATTATTACGATAACTAGTATAATAACAATAAGTTAATATATTTATTAAGAAAATAATAATTTGATTCTTTGGATTAAATGATGCTCCAAAGCTGAAATTTGAATGCGAGGAGGTAAGCATATTTAGTGATATACAAATATTACTGGCATTCTTTCCTTCTTTTATGCATGCCTTTCCTTTTTATGCACATTGTTGGGCGTTTTTTCTATCATAATTATTGATCTTTGTATTCATTAACATTCATGGCTATGACCAATAGAAAAAAAAATGATGGCTCAAGCTACTCTGCTTTCTTGGTTGAAGGAAATGACTTGGTTTGATAGAATATGATACATTGACTTCAACTTATCTGTTCTTCCTGAAATGTTCAAGATACATGAAGTGGTCATAAACTAAATTTGGAGCCAGCCTTTTAACGGTTTTCATCTCAAGCAATTGTATTCACAAGAAAACTATAATTCCAAAGCTGATGATTTTAAGTAAACAAACTTTTTTAGTCCTTTTTGCCTGTCCATATCAAATCAATTAATCAAGCAACATCTACATGCCAATTTGAAATTGAAGATTAGTGATGTCTGTGCAGAGTGAGCTCCACGGATTAGCTGCTTTGCAGTGGTCGATTTGTCAAGACTCCCTCGGTAGGTATGTTCAGAAACTTCATGACATATCTAAACTTCTCAAGGAAACTACCAGATTGTGTTCTACATAGAATTGATGACACATCCTAATATTAAATATGCATATGCTTGGTTGTTCATTCAGTTGTGTTGTGATCATGTTGATAACTGTTTTTCATTCAAAATTGTGTTTTGTATAATGCTGTCAGTTTAACTTAAAAGGATAAACAATTAAGTACTTTAGAAAACAGATCATATTATGGTGTGGTGTTAGATCCAAATTGGTTTATCTTGTATTGCCTAGCTGTCTCTAATATTGTTATCCTTATCAGGGCCAATTCAGAAATTTGGGCCCTTGACATTCATTTCTTGATGATGTCATCACCCAATCATATTCTATAATTGAGGCTTTTGATTCAAAATGATGACAATGGACTTCTCACCTCCCCCACCCCAAAATAGATTATGTTGGGAATACAGGATCTGACTCCAGAATTCAACTCTAATTAAAGCATTGATTTCCATTTTCCCCTCACTAAGATGGCTCAGGCTTTGGTGAAGCTCATTCTGGGGTTGGGTATCTTTGCCATTGAAGAGGTCAAATTTAAGTCACAGTCACCATCAGCATTTTATTGTCATTTTTTTTGCCTGATGCAAAGGACTGGAATGCTTTAAGAAACTATGTAAATTAGTTTTATTGTAAATTAGTTTTATAAATCATTACGATAGAAACTATATTAATTAATTTATAATGTAAATTAGTTTTAATTTCATTTTTTTCATGATAGAAACTACAATTAGCTTCTCCTTTTTTATATACCCATCTCCTCCTTTTGAGAAATTTAGAGTATGGGTTTTTGTCCCAAATGTGAATAAGGCATTCAATTTCTGTTCTGGTTTTTGTCCATTTTGTTCAGATGGAAATAGCTGCATGATAAATGGGACTAGATATTATGTGATGGCTGTTACTCCTACTCGGCTTTACTCTTTCATTGGCTTGGGACACTGGAAGTAAGTCAAGTAATATATGTTGGATATGGCTCATCTTTCGCAGTCAGATGACAACCCTTCTTGTTGGCGGGGTCAGCAGAAAGCCAACTGGGGTGACTTTAATCCTATTTATATTCCCCTTGTAAACCGAGTGACTTGTAACGAGTGGCGGTGAGGAGATTATAGTACAGACAAGCTGGACGTAGCCTACATTGGGTGAACCAGGGTAAAATACTGTGTCATATTTCTCTTCCCTATTCTCTTTTCTGTTTTTCGATTTGTGTGTGATTTTCGATTTCCAACAATATAAATGTCCACATTTTTGTTTTTTTTTTTTTCTCCTTTATGTTTTTGATATTTGAGTAACCTATCCATACTACCATTTTCAGAATTAAAAAATGTAATATCATATATATGAATAGGTAATTACTGCTATATGTTCTAAAACACAATGTCCTGTTCTATCACATTATTGAAGATTAATGTAGAGCTCTATCCTTTTACACTATAACCTTCATTATATTCCAAAGTTTAATTTTTACTGATTGTTATACAAATTTATACTGTTTTTTCAGGTTATTTAGATCGTACAGGCATTTTATTTACCAAATGATACATAAAAAATAATATTTATCAAAATATACATGTACCGATTTTATTTACCAAATGATACATTTTTACTATTCACAATACAAATTTGGATTGAGAAAACTCGACTTTACCCTGTAATTTTTTTTAAAGAATTTAAAACCCAGTTAAGAATTCGAGTTCCTCCAACCCAAATTCTTAACAAGTTTTTTTTTAAAGATAATAAAATAATAGAAAAAATAATTTATTCAAAAATAATAAAAATTAATAATTTATTCGAGAATAGTAAACATTAATAATTTTATTCAAAATAATAAAATTAAAGAATGTAAATAAGGACAAATTAATATTTTATTTTTCTTTTATGCCATTTTTTAAGATTTATATTGAAATACATAAAATACAAAAATGATAATTTAATATAAATTAATATTTATATTTGTTTAAATTATGATAAATAATGTTGATTATTGACTGTGAAAAAATGAGAAAAATTAATTAGTATATCTTAGCTATATTATATAGAGAAAAATAAAATAAAATGGGGAATAATTAAAAAAATTAAATTATTAAAAACACTGTGAATAAATAGTATATCTCGATTATATTATACTGAGAAATTAAAATATTACGATAATTGAGATGAGAGACAAACATAATAAACAAAGAAATTTTATTATTTTTGAATAAAATTATTTATTTTTATTATTTTATTATCTTAAAAAAACTTGTTGAAAATTTGAGTTTAAGGGACTTGAATTCTTAACTGGATTTTGAATTTTTTTTGTTAAAAGTACAAGGTAAATTCGGATTTTTCCAATCCAAATTTATACTTGAATAGTAAATATGTATCATTTGGTAAATAAAACTGATACATGTATGTTTTGGTAAATATTATTTTTTTATGTATCATTTGGTGAAAAATTCGTCCTCTCGCCCGCTCTAAAATAATTATATGTGATGAGAAGGACAAGCAAGAGAAGTATATCAAGTTTCTCTTTGAAAAAACAGAACTTCCAGAAGCTTTTATGGGTTTGCATGTATATCTTTTTTATATTTACTGTAATAGGTTATTTTTTCAAGATAATATCTACAGTTTCATCCCATTTTTGAGAAATTTAGAGTCTGGTTTTTTGTCCCAAATGTGAATAAGGCATTCAATTTGTGTTCTGGTTTTTGTCCATTTTGTTCAGATGGAAACATCTAGCATAATAAATGGGATTAGATATTATGTGATGGCTGTTACCATAAAAGGTTAAGGAAGATATAACTATTTCCCTCATTACACAGGAATAATAGATATGTAGGATAGAACACTTATTATGGCTGCTACTACATAATATACCAGCTGCTGTATACCATCTTATAAACACTTAATAGCAACTTTATTATGTGATGGCTGTACTACTCAGCTATGGACAAAAATACATATTCCTTGTTGCCTTAATATGCAGAATTGGTGAAATTTGGTTCATCAACCCTCTGCAATTATGGAAATTTTGTAGACATCAAGGTTTCAAAAAGTTGAAAATGCAACATTGAAGATAATAAGGCAAGGGAGAAAGATGTAAGCAATGAAGAAGGTTTAAATAACTGGAATCAAACAATGGTCACCTGAGGAATGAGAATACTCTGGAAGAAAATAAATGAGAACGATAGTTTTCAGCAGCGAAGAATCAAACGTTTGGTAGCAAGTAGTTTTTTAGATGTTTGATTTTTATTGCGTCTGGGTAGATTTTTCTATTTTATGCGTCATGTGGGAGTTTTATTTTGGACATGTGTATAACAAGAAGCATGGTTTGGTGGCTTAAGTGAAAGTAGAGTTTTGCTTCTCAAAGTCTAACATATTGTTCAAGATATTGTGTGGGAACTCACTTTTTAAAAAAACATAAAGCATGAAAAGATTTTTATGTTCAAGTATTGTTCTGAACTCTTAGGAAGATTTGCTCTCTTCTCTATACCTTCGGTATTTTGTACGTTTTGCTGCACAGTTGAGGCATAACTTGTGCTTTCATTGTTATCAAACGGGTACCAATACTAGTTTATATTAAAGTTCACTAAAATTTAATGATATATTCATTTCCTGTGCAATTTACAAACAAATTCATTTGAGAAGTATTTTTTGGTTGCCACCTGCTCATATAAGCAGGTTACTACATATTCCCTTCTCGGGAAAAATTGTAGTTTCCTCTAATTATTTAATTCTTTAATTTGACATGGGAATAAATTAAAGGGTTTATAATGTAGGTAATGGAAAATAAACTTAAATATCGTACCACTCCACATGACAAACGGTTTTGAAACTTATTTTTTCTTACAATTACTAGGGTAAGGAGGGAGTATCTAGTTTCTTAATCCTTATCAAGGCTACTAACAATTAACGGCATAATCATGAATGTCATTACTCTAATGACATCACTCCAAAAAGACCTTAAATTATCATAAGGTAGAAAGAAGAACGGCAATATCAGTAAAATCATTCATCGATAATAAAAACAAAATCCATCGTCAAAACTACACCACTGGAAAAGAGTTTAAACAAGAATCCAAAACTTGAAAATCATCACATCAAAGAAATAAATTTGCTTATCAAAAATTACATAGAGGGAAGACTTCTATCATAGAACATTTCACTCTAAGCGACAAGAGTGCTGGCAGTTGTTGATTCACTGCAATAGAAAATAAACCAAGCAAGTGTTAGAAAACCAAGAAAAAGGAATAAACAATACGTTAACTTACAGGCTTCAGCTAATAATAATAATAATACAGATTCAAGATGAAAAACTGCAATCCCTAATTGAAGGTGAAGATATGCCAGAAAACAACCATATCATTCAACAATTTTAAGCCTTTGCCACAAGGAAACGGATAACAAGAATGATAAGTTTGCATGTTTACATTGATTAAGTGCACATCTAAAACCACAACTTTTGTCAATTATAGAGAAGATAAAAGTTGAATACTTACTATTTCCAGACAGGCGGAAGCTTCTTTGTCTTCTTATAGTAACGGGCAAGGCGGTGAATCCTACTCTCAACCAAAATTAACCTGAATTTAGAATCCTTGTCCTTCCTGTTCCTCTCCAAGTGCTTCCTAATAGAGACAGCCTTCTTGATGAGGTGATACAAATCTTCGGGAATTTCAGGAGCAAGCCCTAGAAAAGAGAAAGAAAAAACATTTCACTTGTCAAATTTCAAAAGCTACACAACATCATAAACAACAAGGAGGAAAATGTACCATGAGCCTTCAAAATACGAAGAATCTTGCTTCCGGTGACACTCTTCACCTGAGCAATTCCATGAGAGTCACGAAGAATAACACCAATTTGAGATGGAGTAAGACCTTTCTTGGCAAACTTGCAGATGTTTTCCTCCACCTGTGAAATTCAAAACACCACTCAACAAAAGCATCAAAATATATAACTAAACCAAAATATCATTAACATAATAACAAGCAATTGAAATTAAAAACCATAGCAATAACCAGTTATATTCAATACCAAGTTAACACCTAAATACACAAGGCCAAGTTTTCAAAAACTGGTCGGTTGCAGTTTAAGGGAACATAATTGATAGCATTGTGACCGCAATTGCAGCCACATCAACAAGTGTCCTCAATTTTTTGCAATCTCAAGGATTGCAACAAAAACACAACCACAACCGCCACAAAAAACCTTATACTTGGCATGTGCTAATGCTAATTTTCACTTAGGATAAGACAATATTGAAAGAACAATCACTAAAACCCCAATGGCACACACATATAACGAAGTAAAATACACATCAGCTATCCTCACATTACAAAAAACACAAAAACAATCATTTTTTTTTTCAGTTGACAGCCACAGTTTTCAAGCATCAAACAAGAAGGGCAACACTAACATAAACTCGGACAGGAAAAACACAAGCAAAGGGGTTTAGATTTCTGACATCAACAATCTCCGCATTACAAACTAAAAAAACACATAAAAACAATAATTTTTTCGGTTAACAACCACATTTTTCAAGCATCAAACAAGAAGGGCGACATTAACATAAACTGAGGCAGAAGTAAAACAAAAAATGGAAAAAAACAGCAAAAGGGGTTTAGATTTCTGACATCAACAATCTCGACACTACAAAAAACAAATAAAAATAATAATTATTTTCATTTAACAATCACAGTTTTGAAGAATCAAAGAAGAATGGCAACATCAACATAAAAATTAGGCAGACAAACGAGAAAAGAATGCAAAAGGGGTTTAGATTTCTGACATCCTGAGAAGAGATCTTCAACCAACTAGGCGGGGTCCTCTTATATGGAAGAGCAGAACTGGAGATACCCTTACTGAAAGAACGAAAGAAAAAACATTCAACAAACCAACACACAACAACAACAACAACGTTAGACAATAGAAAAGAGAGTTATGGACGAAGAAGCTCTAACGTAAAAACGAGGAGATGGGAACATACCCGCGACTGTGCATACGCCCCATGGTGACTGCGTTTGAAGAATGACTAACACGACACTCTCTGTCTGCTGCGCCTGCACCGAACAACTAGAAGAGAAAATGGAGAAACCCTATGAATAAGAAAGGTAGAGAAAACTAGGGTTATCCTGGGTAGTTGGATCGGGCCTATGATTAGTTGTGGGCTTGGCCCAGTTGTTTTTTAGTCTGACGGTTTTTGACCTGCCCCTCTTCCCACCTCACATACCCTCCAATCATTGAATTCCAATTAATCAAATTCCTCTCCTCCATACCATCAAACAACTCACGCGCCCTCTCCACCGCCCCACACTTCACATACCCATCAATCATAGAGTTATACGAAACAACATCCCGGTCAGGCATTCTGTCAAACAACTGGCGCGCAAGCTCAGCACATCCGCATCTCACAAACAACTCAATCAAACAATTCTGCAAAAACACATCAGACCCAAAATTCATCTTCCACAACAACCCATAAACCTGCATTCCCCCCTACCAAACCCACTCTAGCACAAGCCTTCAGAACCAACGAAACCGAGTACCCATCCACACGCACCCCATTTTCGATCATCAAGCAGAGGGCCCCTTTGGGGTCACGCTCGTGAGAGTGGGAGCTGAGCAGAGCGTTCCAGAGAAAAGGGTCACCACGGAAATCGCGAAAAGCGTGGTGCTTGATAAATAAAGTATTTTTAGGTTTAGAATCACAGGATTACATTTAGGGATATGAATTATTTTTATTCAAACTAACGACTTCTCTTGTTTTAAATTTAAAAATAATCTAATTATTCAAATTTTGCGATATTCTTAACAAAAAAAAAATTTAAATACGAGTTCCAATATCAAATTTGAAGATATGTAACAATTTTGCATCTTTTAATAAGAAATTTTTTTACATGCAACATGTAATTTTTTGAAGAAATATATCCAATTAATCTTTTCCAAAAACAAGTTCAATACAATATTAAATAAAAAGAGTTATCTAAAGAAGAATGAGTTATAGAAAGATAAATTGGACAAGTTAAAAATAAAAGAATGGTACAAAATAGAATAAAGGGTAATAGGAAAAGAGAAAGTTATTGGCAAAATGGGAGCCTTCGAAAGTAGAATTAGACATTAAAAAAATAATTACTAATATAAAAGTTGGATAAGAACATACAATTTTTCAAAAAATAAGTAGATATTTCGATATGTGAAATGTGATGGTGTATGTTAGCTATGTGTGTGCGTGTGCAAGCATGCATGCGTGTATGTTTCAAACCAACTAATAATGACTACATAACTCCTTATTTATAGATTTTCTACTCTAACGGTTAAACCAAGTGATCTTGAGTCTTGACACATGTACAATAATTTCTAATTTAATAATTACAATTTTGACACATGTATTTCAAAGCCTTCAATCTGATAACTGCATATAAGGGTCTTCAGACAACCATTTCGACCACGTTCCTGAATAAGTAATTGCCAATATTGATTTCGATTGCATTTTTGGTTTGCTTACTTAAATTTGCTCGATCCCTTCGAAAATGTGTTTAGTCTGGAATCGAAAAGGTCTTCAATGCCTTTAAAGCTTCTTCCAACACTTAGTTATTTCTAAATCATTCTTCAATATATTTTTGTAGATAACTGTGTTATAAATGAGGAGTTAATAAGGAAAGAGAAGAAAAATAAGGAAAAAGAAAAATAAAAAATAAAAATTTTTAGCCATAGATCTAGCAGTGAAGAAATCTAATAGAAGAAAGTTACTTTTCCATGGTGGGAGACTTGAGTGACTTTTCCACCTTAGAATTCATTTACTATTTGATACTTTTATGCAAAGTTTCTTTCTAACTACTATTAAGCAATTTGCAGATCTAGAAAAGCAAAATAATAAATTTGATAAATTATATGATGGGGAAAAAGTGAAAAATAAAAGGAAAATTAAATAGAAAAGATGAAAGAGAAAGTGAGTGTTTGTCAATAATAATTCATTATCTTTTATATATTTCCTTTTGAGATATTGACTTGTTTTTGCAAATATTTGAGCATGCTACTCCTGCAATTTTTCATTCATTGTCAAATTTTGTCTTTTATTAGCTAGTTTCTCTTTTAGACTATGATCCTTTTTCAGCTCACTAAATACTTTTATGCTTTATTCAACTAAACATTTTATTTCATCTTAATATTTTGTTATTACTATTATTATTATTATAAAATAAATTCGTCTCGCTAACTTAGGGTCATCGATCCATCATACATATAGTTAAGTTAACCACATATGTTGGGTGGACAGTGGGTGTAAAAAATCCCAATAGAATGAATATGAATACTTTTTTGTTTTTGGAAAATGTTTAATAGACACTCAATGTGTTATCTAACACTTAAAAAAATTAAAAAATGTTGATATAATAAGATTTATAATGTGATAAAAATAGAAAAATAGAAGAAAAAAAGAGAAATATTAATGAAGTGTTTAAAATAAAGAATAATTATATCATTATTAATATTTTTTATTGTCTATCATGTCATTTTCCATATTTATTATTTTTTCTTTTTAATCTTTTCTGTCTATGGGGTTTATGTTTATCACTGGTAAAAAAATTGTGATCACAAGTACCTTACATTTTATTTCCCCCATAAATTCGAGGTCCATCACCCCTTAAATCTATATATCTATAGTTAAGTTTTATGCATGGTTTTTATATAGTTAAGTTTTAGGTGTATTTGGATAAAATTTCAAATGCTCTTTAGTCTTTACCACAACCATTTCAGTGAGGATGTAGTTTGCCACTGGAAATATGTTTTGTTTGGTGAAAGACTTCATTTCTTGTTCTTCAATTATATTTTCATTCATTATATCTCGTAGGATTAATCTGTTCTGGCAGTTAACTCCGTCAAGTATCAGCAAAAGGGAAATTTCTAACCATAAATCCAAATGTATAATTCATATGATTGCTTAGTATAAAATATGATCTACACAATACATGATTTTAGTAGTTTTTACCACAAATCTCTCTACTAACTGCTCAATATGTTTAAATGACTGTCTATGTAATGTCATCTTTTGAATCTATAATTTGGTGACAGCTTCAAACAACTAGAGAAAATGTTTAGTAAATTAGTTTAATATCTCTTACAGATACATCTTTATGATACATCACTTGGTGGTTTCCTAGCACAACTCTTTGCTCAGCATTGTTCTAGAAGAGTTCGATCGTTAGTTCTATCAAACACATTTTTGGAGACACAGAGTTTCTATTGTAAAGAATAATAGTAGATATAGGCTAGAAATAAGCAAACTTCTTGTGGTTGTTTCCTTTTAATTTATGAAAGATAAACTGCTTTATGTGCTGACCTAGTGGAATTTTTAACAAACAAAAGCATCAATGATTACTTTACCTATACACGTAGGACTATAGCACTGTCAAGAAATTACAATAGGTATGAAACACAAGGAAACTAGAGTAATATCTTCAAAATCACAGATTTATTCCTGTACCATTAGACAAATTATTCCTTAATATTCCATTAAACTAAGTATCATCGATAATTACTTTTGTGAGCAGTTGCGGATACATACGGTATGCCTGACCTTAGAATGATGCAATATCCCCTCCCCTTAAACCTTTTGTACAACAAAAATGCATCATCTTTCTTAATGGGAATTTCTTGTTATACTTCCTGATAGTTTTTCATTAGATCTATTCTGTTTTCCACGGATTAACCGATGTAGCTTTACTATTGCATTTGCAGTGTTAGTTGGACTCCTTTTTTGCTGAAGCGATATGTCTTAACAGGAATTCGTGATGGTCCCCATGAACCGTTTATTGCAGATTCAGTGGAATTTGTTGTTTCTCAGGTAACCTTTGTCTTGCATAATCTAATGCTTAGGAGCAATCTGCTATTTGTGCCTTTCAGTTTGCAAGAATTTGTCTTGTTTTTGGACAATAAAGAGTGTCCACCATACTTTAGACTGGAACTAGTTGACTATCCTAAGGCACTCCATATTTCCTTAAAATTCTAATGCGGCTAATCTATATCCTATTTTTCCCCTACTTGTTTATGTTTGCATTTATTGTGTTAAATAGCTTGTTTGATTTACTTTATTCAGGTAGAAACCCTCTCTAGAGAAGACTTGGCCTCCAGATTGTTGCTGACAACTGATGCTGCTTCAGTGGGACCTCTTATTCTTTCAGATTCATTTATCACTATAATGGATGTATGTCATCTCAAGTCATAATTTGTGTATTTCTGCATCATGCTGTTGTCAAAAGATTTGATTTTTTTTGCACGGCTCTTTTCTTCTTAAAAAATCTTAATTATTCAGTCTCTAGATTAATTGCTAATCTTCTTGTTTTGGTGTGCCTAGTAAAAGCTCTGTTTTTTAGTAATACCATTCCACTCTAGTTATGTTAAATTCTGCTGGCAGTTCTTTCCATAATCCACCATCGACATAATTATATATACATTTTGCTTGTGAGTTGTGACATTTGAGCTGATAATTCTGAAGCTATTATTTTTCTTATTATTATGACCCAGAATAGTATGATATAAATTTTTTAATAACTCCACTTTCATCTTTTTACATGGTCTTGCTCCATTCTTAAAGTATAAAATAAATATAGAAGTGCATTATATAGGAGTGTATAAAATAAAATAGAAAAAAAAGTCAAAACTCGAAAGTATAAAATAAAATTATATAGGAGTGTATTATATTGAACGATAAAAATAAGAACGGAAGAAATTGAGAAATTTCCTTTTATTTATTTTTAAAAGTGGAAGAACAATGTAAATAAATTATAACAATAATTAAATGTAACTAAAAATTAAATATTTATTACATTTTAGCATAAAATTAGTTATTATTATTTCCTAATAAATATTGGATCTATTATAAAAAAAAAAATAGTTTCTCACAAAGTAACAAACTATAATTCAGATCCTATTGGTTCATCCATTACCACAAAATTGAAGGTACATTGTAAGTGTATTTAAAATTTCCAAGATTTAGGGAGTTGTAAGTGTATTTAAAATTTCTAGTGTTTTTTAGATTTTGAGTTTGTTACAGAAGATTTCATTGAGGTACATTGTGAGATTTCACCCATAGTGGTTTCAATCTTACTTTCAAAGTTGTTCAAGTAGCGATAATGGTGGACAATAATAGTATTTCACACAAGCAATGGAAGAAGTGGTGACAATCCAATAGTCCGAATGAGATTTTAGTTTTTATAACTAACTAAAGCTTACATTTATCCTCAATGCACTTGTGTTTTCTAGCAAAGTAATTCAAGCTCCCTTCATTTCGTGCAAGTAATTAATCAAATTAGTTTAATATCATCTTAAGAATTAAATATGATTGAGGTTATTTAGTAGTTACAAATTTTGAGAAATGTATAAACTTAATTATGATTTTTTTCAAACAATAAAAACATTATAAAAATAATTATATTATGAATACTTGTAGAATAATTATTATTTTTAGTTGAAAATGATCATTTATTATTTTATCATTAAATTTACTCATTGATTTATACATATTGTTATGCATAAATTAAGGGTGGACACAAACTGTGATCCACCCGAATTCGTACCCGATCACATATACTTCTGGTCAATAAAATGGATTGATAAATTATGAATTTTGATTTTAGATGGTCTTAAATGGTGGAGTTGGATCTCCACTTTTTCTCCATTTGTTCCTTTGAACAACCCATTAATACCTGATTGCTAAACCCACGGCCTCTAAACTTGTAATCCGACTATATCAAAGTATCAGACAACAAAAAATAAGCTCATAAAAACTATAATCGATTTATGTTATACGTGTTTTTTTTTTCTCTCTCTCAAACCATCTGAACCCACCCGATGCCTATCCTTAGCATAAATTTTATATTGAATTAAATTGAGATAATCGATGGGTTAGGACAAACTCTAGCTTTTTTTAATTTGAGGTCAAGAAATAATAGAGCCAGTTTGGCTAGCCCAATGAGCCAAGTTGGGTATGTAAAATGCAGTCTCAAAAACTACCAAACCTATTCGGCTTGACACTTTTTTTCTTCTTATAAAATACATATAAATTTAAATAAAAGGGTCAATTTAGTTTTGCCAAATGGGTTAGCTCTTATCCACAAATATGTTAATAATTCAATTTTTTATTAACCATGTTAATAATACTGTTAAGTAAAAAAAATGAAAAATGAAAACTGCAGAAAGTAGGAAAGGAGGTACAAAAAGTAACAATATGGATCTAACCAGGCCCAACTAAAAAAAAAAAACCTAATACCTAAGTATATATACTTCTCTTCACGCTACAGCTTCTTTCCCCTTCTGTTGTGCGTCCTGGTGCGTCCTGCTTCGTTCTGCTGCAGCTTCTCTTCTCTTCCAACACCACCCACCAGCCATGGGTCGTATGCACAGCCGCGGGTTTGTTCTCTTCTTTGAGATACGACATTTTTTTTGTTGAGATACGACATTGTTGAGATGTTCTTTTTTTCTCTAGATGATGTTATTGGTTATTTGTTTTCTTTCTTTTCTATAAATGGCCAAAATATTAACAAGACTAAGATGGATAATCTTGGGTAGATCCGGAAGTGGAGCGTGCACTTGATTTAAATATTTCATCTGAGTATACCAACATGGATGACATTATCATATACCGTTTAGGTGTAATTTCTAATCCATACCCATGACCTAATTGAGTGAATGGAGCACTGTTTGCCAATTGCATGTTCTTCAAGAGTATTAATTCTTAAACTACTGGTCTAGTTGAGCTATAATGTTTACTAAGTTTACTAGCTCAATTCAAATAAGGACAATAGTTTGGTCATGAAATAGGAAATACCCGTTCGTTCCACCTTTTAAGGAAAAAGTATACATAATTAATTCATTTATAATGTTAAAAATAAGTATCAGAATAAATATTATTTATTTATATATAATTCAAATGGACCTTTAATGAGTGTGCACTCTAAAATATTATGCTGCTGTTGAAAGAATATACTTTAATTTAATGTATAAAAATCAATTTGAAAGTAATTAATTTGAGAAGTATACATTGCTAGCCTTGAGAGAAATTGAAAAAAAAAATTAACATAAAAATAATTTCAAGCAATATAATCTAAGAAAAAAAAATTCTATTTTCTTGTAACTCTTATGGATTTTTTTTTCCGTTCTAGTAACTCTTATGATTTTGAGTTGTCATCTTAATTTTTAACTTCAAATCCCATACTCTTGACAAAAAAAAAATGTCGTATCTCATGTAATCGAATTCGTTCTCTTCTTTCCTATTATTCAAAACTAACATTTGATTTTTTTCCTTTGGTTCCAGTAAGGGTATATCCTCTTCTGCTTTGCCCTACAAAAGGACACCCCCTAGCTGGCTCAAGATCTCTTCGCAAGATGTAATTTCTCTCGTTTCATGGTTTTTTTCGCATTGTTAATTATGTAATGTGATGTTTTTATCCTTAATTTTTTGTTCTAGGTCGAAGAAAATATCTGCAAGTTTGCGAAGAAAGGTTTGACCCCGTCTCAGATTGGTGTCATTCTTAGAGATTCTCACGGTATTGCTCAGGTCAAGAGCGTCACTGGCAGCAAAATCCTTCGCATCCTCAAAGCTCACGGTTTGTGCTTTCTCTGCAATTTCGCTTACAATTTTCTGTTATTTTAGGTAATAATAAGTATAATGTTAATGGATATTGGATAGTTGTAAAATATGTGAATGGGAAAAGTAGAGAGCAATTTTAAAAACTGAGATGGATGACAAAGTGTGTGTATATTTATAATGGTTTTCGGCTATACGGATATCCTGCTTTCAGCAAAAAAAACATAGTTGATAATAATAATGAAGAAATGTTTTGGTGGTTGGTTTCAGGACTTGCGCCTGAAATTCCAGAGGATCTGTACCATTTGATTAAGAAGGCAGTTTCAATTAGGAAGCATCTTGAGAGGAACAGGAAGGACAAGGACTCCAAGTTCAGGTTGATTCTTGTTGAGAGCAGAATCCACCGACTTGCTCGCTATTACAAGAAGAC
>PYAF01001709.1:3966176-3980068 GCA_007407185.1 Glycine tomentella | reverse complement strand
ATAATAATAATGAAGAAATGTTTTGGTGGTTGGTTTCAGGACTTGCGCCTGAAATTCCAGAGGATCTGTACCATTTGATTAAGAAGGCAGTTTCAATTAGGAAGCATCTTGAGAGGAACAGGAAGGACAAGGACTCCAAGTTCAGGTTGATTCTTGTTGAGAGCAGAATCCACCGACTTGCTCGCTATTACAAGAAGACTAAGAAGCTCCCACCAGTCTGGAAGTAGTAAGTACCTTTCCACCCCTCACCCTACTATGACTTTCTTGCTATTATTTTATCAAAGCATTTTTTTGTTGAATAGCTGATTATTATGTTGTATTGCTATGCTTGAGCTGTGGCCTATGTGAAATGGAGTGGAAATGAAAGGAAGTGGTTTGGCTCATTTTTCCCCTGCCTATCCAAACAGAGTATTATTAATAATTTTTTTTCCTAGGATTATTAAGTTGTTTAAATTCTGTATTCTGTATACCGTATACTTAGATTCTGTTTCAGAAGCATGTTTTATGTATTTATTTGAGATGGACCACATAAGTAAGTATTTGTTTTTTAGATCTATTTTTTATCTGCTGGATGTGTTGTAAAATGGTCAAAATAGAGAAGATTGTCATGTAGATAGACATACTTTTCTAGAAGTGTTGGTCGATAGGTGATGCATACTTGATATTATATGATACAGACTTTCCTAAAGGTGTTATTCAATAGGTAATGCATACGTGATATCAATGTTGTCAAACTCGAGGATCGGAAGGGGGGTAAAAGATCGTAACTCGGATCAGAAGAGTTACGTCTATATGTAAAATTATATTTATACACATGCATATACATAAAAAAAAATAACAGACAAAAAAAAAACTTATAACTCGTAATAGAAACTATTATATAATTTCAACTTAAATATCATTGAAATGATTCTATCCAAAATACACACCCTCTCTCCCTCTTGCCATAACATAAAATAAAAAAATAAAAATAGAAACGAAGACTCTTCCCGCAAAGAGCATAAAGAAAGAAACAAAAGCAATAAAAAAAAATTTAAAAGTAAAGCAAAGAGCACTAAGGTACAGTGAGTGAGAGAGAAAAGCAAGTGCACGGTGGTGCCAAAAAAGAAGACTTGAGAAAGAAAACAAAAGCAATAAAAAAATAAATAAAAGTACAGGAGTAGTGAGTGAGAGAGAAAAGCAATAAAAAAAATAAATAAAATTACAGGAGTAGTGAGTGAGAGAGAAAAGCAATAAAAAAATAAATAAAATTACAGGAGTAGTGAGTGAGAGAGAAAAGCAATAAAAAAATAAATAAAAGTATTTTCGTTTTCTTTTTTATAGAGTAAGAAATACTCTTCCATCAGCCACTCTCCCTCCTCTCGTCGCCACCGCAGCAGCGTCTCTCTGCTGTCGCGAGACAAGCATGAGCATTCTGGCCGCAGTACAGCCACAACGGTTAGGCCCAGTTCACAGGATTCTCCCTCTCGCTCGCGCTCTTTGTCTCCGCGAACCAAGCGGTTAAAGAAAGCCTAATCCGAACGCGAGCGTCAGCCTCGTGAGAGCTAGAGCGGTAGCATAGGGAGAGGTTTGGAGAGGGGTGCCAGTGAGCGGAGGGAGAAGAGAACTGGAACTACATGGATCGTCGATCCGTCCAAATCGCGAGCCACCACGTGATCCGCCAACGATCCGCAAAGCTGACGATCCCCCCTCCGAGTTAACTCGTGCATGCGTCTGAAAATCGCATAATAGGACGAGTTTGTGAGTATGATCGTGATCTTGACAACATTGCGTGATATTATTTGGATGTTACATATGATTTACCAAATGAAATTCTATTGATTTTCACTGCTAGTGATGTATTTTTTGTTTTGAGTGCACTCGTGTATGATGCTTGCTGAAGTCTTTGTGCATTTGTAATTTGAATGCCAACCTTGCCACTTTTTTTTTTTTATCCATGTGCTCTGTCCTTTTCCTGCTATTAATGACTTGTTAATTTTGCAGCGAATCAACAACTGCTAGCACTCTGGTTGCTTAGAGAATGTATCTACTTTCATGGGCTTTGCTACCTTGCAGTCGCAGTTGAGCTAGCAATTTGCCATATCATTTTGATGTTTATTTGAAGGCTGGATAGGGGATGTGGTCTTAATTTTGTTGAGAACCTATGGTTAGACTGAGAAAGATACTTGAACTAGTTAAGTCAATTTATCAATGCGGTGTTCTTCTTTTTCTTTTAGCTGTTGGAGTTTGTCCTTTAAAGAGATGGCTATGGTGTTTGGTTTTATTTTCAAGAAATATAACGTGATACTTAAGCTATAAGGTTCTTTCACTTAATAGATTAGTATTTTGTATTAAGATCTCCTGTTGTGCATAAGTCATGACAGCTGATATTAGCCAAATAAAGCATATAAATGTTAATACAACATAGTGACATACTATACCCAGAAAGAATAACTGTATCAGTTCAGTAGCAACCAACAACCTATAGAAATACGAGATTGGTGAAAGGAATTCAAAAGACGTGAAAAACCTACATTTGATATGGTTGCAACTAGAAGCTCTTTGAACAAGGGCTTTGCACCTTGGGCACCTTTGCCAATTTTTTTTCCTAACCAAATTTTGCACTTTTGGTTTATTTCTTCTAAAGGGGAAGTCCTATGATCAAGTTGGCATATTTTATAGCTTGTCATCTTAAAAAGCTCCATGGGAGAATTATTTGGAGGTTCTATGGCTATATATCCAACTAACAATCTTGTTTTGGACACCCAACATCTATGTTGCCTTCTTGTACTACTTGTTGAACAACAAAGTTTTCTGGACATTGTGTGCAAAATCTTTGGCTACAGGGTGCCATCATAGTCCACTGTTTCTTTGTATCAAGGCATATGGTGCAAATATTTTGTCACTAAATGTCAAAAATTCATTCAGCGGCACCTTTATCATCATTTCCATGGTCTTCAGACCAGATTGGCCCTCCCAGAATTGTCTCTTCCCTTGAGCAGCTAGAGATAAAAGTTAAATAATTCACTAAGCAATCAGACGCAACACATTATAGTGACATTTATTTATTTTCATTAAAAAAATTCATCCATCCCACCATTTTTCCTTTCATACTCACAACATGATGATTACCTTCATTAGCAGTTTTCCCTTTATCGTGAATTTCAGTAGAGGAATTGAGCGACTTTGAACTAGATGCTTCATTTAAGTTCCCTTTTGTATCTAAGCACTAGAACACACAATATAGTTATTTGAGGAAATATAACGGTGGAAATTGTCATATTGTTGAATTATATGGGAAAAGTGGTCTTTGACTATATATTATTTTTCAGAGCATTATTTTACTATATTATAATTCCTTTTATATTTCTATTAATAAAAATTAAAAAATTATTTAAATAAAGATTAAATGACCTATTTGATCCTTTATTTATTTTTATTTTGTTTTAATTTGATCATTTATTCTTAAAGAAGTTCAATTTACTTATTTATCTTTTTTTTTGTTCAGTTTAATCTTTTTTCTTTTTAAGAAAATTATTTGGTCCTTTATCTTTTTTTATCCAGTTTGATATTTTTTTTTACTTTTAGTTCTCTTTCAGTTTATTTAATATTAATGTCGTTAATCATTTAAAAATAAATTATTGTTGTTCAATCTTTTTCCTTTCTCTTCACTTCATCACTTCATCTTTAACAAAAAAAAAAGGTTCATTTTTAAATTATTGATTAATCCTAAATATATCGAAAAGTTAAACTGAATAAAAGATAAATAAATAACCAAAATAAATTTTATTGAATAAAAAATGAATATTAATGATCAAATTGAACTTTTAAAAAAAATAAAACAACAAGATAAAAAAAGATAAAAGATCAAATAAATCATTTCACCTAACTTCATATTTAATGTTTTTTTTACAGAAATCTACATTTAATGTTTTTGAGATTTAAGAGTTATATTACTCGGAATTTTGAGATTTCTTGTCATTAACATTTAATGTTTTTTTTCTTCCAAAAATCAACATTTAATGTTAATAATTAAAATGAAACATATCTTAATCATAAAAATTTTCATTGTTCAAACTTGATGCAAGCATCAACAGCATTTTTTTTTTATAAAAAAATAAGATAGAAAAATATTATAGGTACCTTTTATGAACATAATCTTTTTAAATTGGCAACATACACAATATGACAAGACTAATTCTCGTAATCAGTTCTTTTTCTTTTCTTTTCTTTTACATATACAATATCCAACGCTAAACCTTATTTAAAAGAGAATCAAACATGTCACTCTACCAACCAACCACCCGTTACTAAAAAAACACAGTATCATAGAGAAATGTTGGCGTTATAAAAAATCAAAATTAGTCCAAAAAAATTGTATCAGGATAACCACGACATTGAAGAGAGTTTGCATAATTGGGTGTAATTATGAACAAGTGAACTTGTTAAAACAGAAATTCACAACAGGAAGATCGCCTTCCATCATGGGGTGTCGATGAGTGAGCCAGCTATCAAATAAATAAAGCCTGATCTACAAATTTTGACGCATTTCTTAAATGAATTGATTTTCAAGATTCATAAGCCATGGTGTGCTCTAAGGAACAGTATCAGTCAGCCATTGGTATGGTCTGCAATTCTTAAACTCTTTCCCTTTTGCCCCTCACATAAAAATGGTTCAGATTTGCAAGTTAGAAATCATCAACTAACTCATAATAAGTCATGTGGGCAGTTGGACTCTCCCAACTATACACATGATGAGATCAACAAGCGACAAGAAGCCCCAGCCTCGTTATATGTGCGTAGGAAAAGAAGCTTTCGTTTAACCTTTGGAGAATCAACAGTGTGTCGCCTAAAAATGACAGGAATGAAGTCTTAACAATCCAACTTCACCCGGTACGAAGCTTCTTCAATCACTGTCTGGCAACGACTCAGGAGTGGCAGCAAGATAACCTGTCACCAATCAATCTCTAGCTGACAAATGAAGTTTTACTTACTTTGACCTCACAAAACAGTTTAAAAAATAGTACTTAAGAGTTAATAAAAATCCTTTTGAAGGCAGGAATTTCGAGCTACTACGGATAGTAGCCCCGATGGTATTACTACCTGATGAGGGTATTCGGCAAATCAAACTGAAAGCTGCAGCTCCACTGCCTACTGTACTCATCTATAAGCTGTAAGCTGTAGCAATTAGCAATTGCCCTGTCAACCACTTGACAAAAGCTTATTTGGGAAACTGAGGTACACTTTATACCTATTTGAAACTGATAAGAGCATTAGCATATAACAGCCTTTCATGATAATAATACGGCTGAGAGACTCTAATTCACACATCTGATCTTAAACGCATTCATGGTTTCAGCCACTCTTGATCCTTCAGAACAAGACCAAACTCCCAGAAAAATCTGAAAGAAACTGAATTTCCAGTAAGTATTTGATTCAAATGAATCATCATCAAGCTTACTTGAGTATCATCACAGCCCACTTGACTACACTGTCATCCATGACCAAATACATGTTAATCATTTTCTCTCTGTTCCAATACCATTTCATAACAAAGACCAGCTGTTAACTACTCAGTCATCAACCCAAAGTTGCAGCCACAAAATGGAATAAGAATGTGAAAGAAAATCAGAGAGGCTTTACCAAGTGACACTCCAAAACCAAATAGCATTCTGAATGACAATTCAACAAGAATGATAAGTCAGAGTCACTAAAATAGATCTATACCTGCACATTTGCAAGCATAAGCACTCTCACCTAACATATCACGTGCCCACAAGAATAAATTCCAACTAAGGGAAGCAACAGTATTATTAGCATTACACGCAGGAAGCAGGCAAATTCATAACCAAATGAGAATCAGTTTTAAACCAAAAGCACAGAAAATCGAGTCTATAAGCACAAATAACTAAAATATCAATTCAATGTCTCAACTCTCAACTAAAAAATGTACAGCGGCTAACCTAAAAGGCAGGCATACAATTGATGAAAAAAACAAAAAATACAAAAAAAAAGAAAGACAGAACAGAACATGATGCTAGGTCATCCGTAACCCCTAATACAACGGTAAAACCTTCATCCTCCAAATTACAAAGCAAAGCAGAGCGAAAAGAATAGGGGCAGAAAAGCAAAAGAATGACATCAACATTCACCAAGAGGTCTTCTTGGAGTAAAATTCAAGGTACCATTTCACAAACTTCCTGAGCCCAGTCTCCAAATCAGTGGTGGGGCTGTACCCAAGGTCCCTGTGAGCCAAACTAATATTAGCATGAGTGAACTTCACATCTCCATTTGTAGGCATTGGAAGCACCTTCTTCTTGGCCTTCACCTTAAGAAGCTTCTCCAGAATCGCCACAAGCTCACTCACAGGCACAGGGGAAGTATTCCCCAAATTAAAAACCCTAAATTGCGCAGGCCCTTTCTTCTTACCCCCACTCCCGGTACTCTTCTTCGCGGTATCCAAAGCCCCCAAACACCCCTTCACAATGTCGTCAATGTAGGTGAAATCCCTCGCCACGGTTCCCCCATCGGGAGACTCGAATATCGTAATCTGCTTCCCCTTGAGAATGTCCTTCGTGAAGAAGAAGTACGCCATGTCGGGCCTGCCCCAGGGCCCGTAAACAGTGAAGAAGCGAAGCCCGGTGATGGAAAGCCCGTAGATGTGGTTATAGCTGTGAGCGATTTCTTCCCCTGCTTTCTTTGTGGCGGCGTAGAGGCTAGCGGGTTGATCCGTACGGTCCTTTTCGGAGAAGGGGACTTTGGAATTGAGGCCGTAGACGGAGCTGGAAGAGGCCCAGACGACGGAGGGCTGAGGGTTAGCGGATTTGGAAGCTTCTAGAAGGTTGACGAAGGCGGCGATGTTGCTGTGGATGTAGGATTGAGGGTTCTGCATGGCGTAGCGGACGCCGGCCTGGGCGGCGAGGTGCATGACGTGGGTGAAGGGAACGACGTCGAAGAGCTTGCGGAGGAGGGCGGCGTCGTTGAGGTCGGCGTCGACGACGAAGACGCCGGCGCGGTCGAGGAGGCGCTGGCGGGCGCGCTTGAGGGCGGGGTCGTAGTAGCGGTTGAAGTTGTCGAGGCCGAGGACGCCGTCACCGCGGCGCTTGAGGGAGAGGGAGACGTGGGAGCCGACGAAGCCGGCGGCGCCGGTGACAAGGACGGAGAGGCTGGAGGGGGAGGAGCGGCGGGCGGACTTGGCCACGCGCTTCTCCCAGTGGGGGCCGCCCCAGGAGTCGCCGAGGGAGCGGCGGAGGGAGGGGGAGGGCGACGGCGGAGACAGAATGAAGAGGAAGAGGATGAATGCGAGGAAGAAGGAGGACCAGAGAGTGAGCTTGGAGAGTGAGGAGTGAATTCGGAGGCGGTGGTTGTATGGGGATTTTTCTGGCTTCAACTTCCCTGGCGTTGAGGGTGCGTGGTGGTGGTGGAGCTCATTCACCTGCGACATTTCATTCAACAAATTTATCACTACCTAAACCCTCAAAAGAACAACTTTTTGGTTTTTGCTCCCTTCCTTCTTTCTTTCCACCAACAAACTCTGATCGGAGCCAATGCCAGAGATGTTTTTTATTTATTCCACGTTTCCATTGGGATTTTTTTACCTAGGTCAGATATTCGTGCTTGGAATGAAATTAAATAGAAAAAAAGAGTCAAAACTCGAAAGTATAAAATAAAATTATATAGGAGTGTATTATATTGAACGATAAAAATAAGAACGGAAGAAATTGAGAAATTTCCTTTTATTTATTTTTAAAAGTGGAAGAACAATGTAAATAAATTATAACAATAATTAAATGTAACTAAAAATTAAATATTTATTACATTTTAGCATAAAATTAGTTATTATTATTTCCTAATAAATATTGGATCTATTATAAAAAAAATAGTTTCTCACAAAGTAACAAACTATAATTCAGAGCCTATTGAAAAAAGTGTTAACATTTTAGTGTTTCAATGTCCTTCTAATAAGATTTTTTTTTAAAGAATAAGATTATTTGTTAAAAATGATACATGTGAAAACCAAAAAATATTTACTATTAAAGGAACGATCAAATTATATGTAACAATTAAAAAATTAATAAATGTAAAACATTTTCTTTCATTTTTTATTTTCTTTTATCTGATATCATTCAAAATCTTCCATTTAAATATTTTATTATATATTTAAAAGTCAGAGCCGCCGTAGGTCGAGGCCCTTCCGGTGGCTGTGACGTCATGGTTGGCCAAAACGGTGTCTTTCTCTTTGAGCACCTCGCGAACCATGGCCGGTGACGTTAGCTTGCTCCCGAGTCGGAGCTTCAGAATTGGGCGGTGGATCTAGGCCAGGCCGGCGAAGTAAGTGTGAAGGTCCGGGTCAAGAGATAGAAGGTTCTCGAAGATAGGTAGGGCCTGTGGGCCCGGTGGAAGCCTCTTCTGAGTGTTGTTGTTGAATTTGAGGAAGTAGAGCCATGCCGTGGAAATGATGATACACAATGCAAGAACCAGTGTTGTGCTGTGACTGTACCAATACTCTTTCAGGTTCATGTTTTGACTTTTGAAACAAGTTGAGAGTGCAGCAAGTCAGCAACCATGGTGTTAAAAAAGAGTTGAAGGAGATATCACAAGATGAAGATGGGTTGATGAGGATAATTAGCAGTGGAACAAAATCTGCAAAAAAGGACAAATATGAGTTTGCTTTGCATGGATGGCACATAAGGATATTGAACAGGGAACACGACAATGGAAGTTCGGCCACCCATGTCATGACTCCATGGCCACACACACGCTTTTATTATGAGCTAATATCTATTTAAAAAATTATATGGAGTTTTAACAATTTGTTTAATATTTAAAAAATACATTAAAAATGTGTTATTAATGATACATTTTTTTTTTAAAATCATACATTAAAAACGATTTATTATATATATATATAAAGGAATTTACAAGTGCAAATGCTTTGGTAGAGGAGGTTTACCTCTTGTTTTTGTCTCAAGGCAACATAAAAAGAGAAAGACATGGGATCTTAGATAATCTATTGATGGGAAATAATACAATAGTATAAAACTTTAATATACATATAGATACATTGGATTTGTTTAAAGTTATTTGTAAAATAAATATTTATTTTAATAAAATAAGTAATTTTATGTCTTTTTTAGTGTGTTTGTTTAAACTATTTTTCTTTAATAAAAAATTTTTTTTGTTTATTTTAAGAAATAAATATATATATATTTTTTTAAAATCTTATTTAAAAATTATTATTTTTTAATCTAAACAAACTAATTTATTTTAACATGTGAATTTAACAATACATACCTGAGAGAGATAAATTCCTTATTAGAGTTCATTCGTTTTATCGCTATTATGATGCAAGAAATCACGATAGAGTTGAGAATGATCATGCCCCTTTTTAGGAAATTTTTATTCTTTATCAAATTGTAAAGGAATAGTAAATTTACAACTCCGAGGTATAAACCTCTCAACGAGCTACTCAAAATGAATGATCCAACCCATTATATGATAATTTTTATTTAAAAATCCATATTTTTTTGTTGTACAATGACAACAATAAGACTTATATCTAAAACTTTACACTGGTACATATAATTCATATAGTGTTGAGCGTTGAAAAATGGATACAAGTATATCCCTTGCTGAGTACATGAGTATTATATTTAACTCTATTTATAAAGATCAGGGTTGGATAACCGTGGGGTGGGGATGGCAATCAAAGGTATTTTCTTTTTGAGAACAATTCCAAATTTCTCTGATACCTCTAACTTTTCTCCTTGGGGTATTGTCCAATCAAATAAGTGCACAAGTGTGGCAAGAAAATGCAAAACCGTCCTCTCAGCCATTGATATTCCTGCACAAATTCTTCTTCCAGATCCAAAGGGGAAATAATTGAAGTCATTGCCACTGAAATCCAATTTTGAATCTAGCTAAGAACCTTGTAGGATCAAATTCGAGTGGTTTATTCCAAATTGAAGGGTCTCTATGGATAGCCCACACATTCACAAACACCCGAGACCCCTTTGGGATTGTGTAGCCTCCCATAATAGTGGTTTCACTAGGACAATGAGGTACTAGAAGTGGAAGCACAGGGTGTAACCTTAGAGTTTCTTTCATCACAGCTTGCAAGTAAGATAACTTATGAATGTGAGACTCTTCTACCATGTTATCTTTCCCAACTACAACTTCCAACTCCTCTTGGACTCTCTTCATTGTCTCTGGATTGTGCATCATTTCTGCCATTGCAAACTCAATTGTGTTGGAAGATGTGTCAGTTCCACCGACAACCATATCCTGTTTGTGATCATTCAAAATCTCCACAATATTAATCACAAAATTCTTCAATATCATAAAGTTTGGTTGATTTATGAGCAAGATTCACACAGGACCTAGAAGGGTAGCCTTGTTTTCTTTTTATTTTATTTTATTTCTCTTTTTGGGCCATGGCGAATCACTTTTTAAGGTCTAAAGAGTATATGAATGAAAGAAATATATAGAAAACTGAATGAAACAGGAAAGGTTCAATTATATTTTTGTTTTGAATATTTTAGTATTTGTTCACATACAGTATTTATATTTATTCAATCATTCAAATTAAAAGAAATGTAATAAAATTATGGAATATCATTGATTTGTAGTATAAATTAACGAACGAAAATAATAGATAATTCTTATTTATTAGATAAAGAGAATATTAAATATATTTATGTTTTTAATACATGAAATGCATATTATTTGTTTAATTCCTTTTTATAAAACTAACAAGAAAAAAATAAAAAGATATCGTAAGTTTGTATTACATTATTGTAATACTAATGAACTCTATACTTTTATAAAATCTTGTTTTTAGTTTCATAATTTTATATCGTACAATTTAATTCATATATTTTATGAAACTTGTATAGTGTTGAAGTTGTTTCCAACTTGATAAATAAATTATGATGTCTATTTATCGGGTAGGTTCATAAAAGCAGCATTAAGAAAACAAACAAAATCACATAAAGACACAGTAACAAATTAGATAACATCAAACTTTAAAAAACTAAAAATAAATTTTTTTTAAAAATATATAAAAACTAAAAACATATTTTTTCCAAATACTAAAACCGCGAGTTAGAAGATATTGAATTGTCTCTTATGATACTATAGAGTCCATCATAGAAATATTTCTTTCTTTGTTTAAACCAACTAGATGATACTTTTAAATTAGATAAGAACTAAGAAGTCAACTTGTTACATAGATGCAAAGGAATTCTAAAATGTAACGCTAAGGTGTCCCATAGAACCCATATTCCATAGTTAAACTTGGAAAGTGAAATTTGAGAGTTGTGAGTTGTGAATTGTGAGAGGAAGCGTACGTACCATGAGAAGAGCCTTAACGTGGGTGAGGGTGAGTGGCGTCTTGGCATCACCGCCTTCTTCCTTCAACTTCAACAAAAACTGCAGAAAATCCTTCCTTTCTGTACTCTTCTCATCTTCCACATTCATTCGTTGATCAATCATCCTTTCAAATATCCCATCGAACCGTGGCACCAGCGCGTGCATCTGTTTCTCCACACCTTGCAAATCGAACCGGGCCAACCAGGGAAAAAAATCCGACACGTTTGGCTTCCCCAAAAGCTGCGTCATCTCCGCCACCAGCTCCCTGAACTCCGCCCCCATGCTCTCCCTCTTCGCTCCTTCCACTGCCCCTCCCCACATCATGTTCGTTATGACATTCATCACCGTCAGAAACACCTGTTGCAGGAGATAAAGGTTAACTGTGTGATTAAGAAAGAAGAAAAAAGAAAAACATTATAGGTTTTTATCTTTATAACGAAAAGTAACAACTAATAATTAAGATTCGTCGTTTAAATAAAAAACACACCTGTTCGCCTATATTCACCGCACTCCCTTCTCGACCGTACAAATACGACACCGTTTTGCGCACCTCCTTGCGGCGCAACTCGTACACGGAATCCAGCGTGGCGTGGCTCAGCATCTTGAGCACGCAAACCTTCCGCAGCATCCGCCACTCGGTCCCGTACGGGGTCCACACTATGTCCGATCCGCCGTAGGTGGCGGCCCTTCCGGCGGCGGGGACGTCGCGGTTGGCGAAAACGGTGTCGTTGTCTTTGAGCACCTTGCGAGCCATGTCCGGGGAAGTGAGCACGATGCCGAGCTTGCTCCCAAGCTTGAGCTTCAGAATTGGGCCGTGGATCTGGGCCAGGCCGGTGAAGTAAGTGTGGAGGTCCGGGTCAAGAGATAGAAGGTTCCCAAAGATAGGGAGGCCCGGTGGGCCCGGTGGTAGCCTTTGGGCCTTAGGCTTGAGCCATGCGTACCAAGTAACCGCCGTGATGAACAAGAACGCTAGAACTATTGATGTGGTGTGGTTGTGCCAATACTCGGTGGTTAAGAGGTTCTCAAAGAGAGTTGATAAGGGAAGCATGGTGGTGAATTATTGTGATGGGATCTCAGAGAGATAGAGAATGGTGGGAAGCATGTGGAGGATGGGATATATATTTATTTATATATATATATATATATATATATATGTATATAATAAGTTGGAATATAGAGCTAACAAGTGATAACTCGATGAAAATGAAAACATGCAGAAAGAAAGGACAAACGTGGGTTTGCATAGAATCAAGGATGTTCTAGACACGACAAAGGGGAATCTGGGAGAAATTAACGATGGGCTGTAAGTCTAAGACTACTATTTTATGGGGCAGGGACAGGCAAGACCAATCACAATTAACATAAAATTTTAGAATAATTGCAACTTTGTGCCTGTGAAATATATATATATATATATATATATATATATATATATTGGGAAGTGTGTGCAATAAATATGCGTGGATGATATTAATTGTTAAGGTGTGTGTAGAAGACTTTTTACGATCTCATCCAAATCTTAAGCATTACTGTCTCGCGTCCAATATATTCTTCAGAATCAATAAAAATATTAGATTAATTATTTTGTTATAAATTTTAATATTTCGATATTATCCCTACATTAAATGTTTTAAAAATGTAATTATTTTCAAATTCAACCAATAAATATACCTTATATTTGTTGAAAACTCAATAAATATATCCACTCTGATGAAGAAATAAGTGTAAGAAAAGAAGTGCTAACATTTTTCATGAGTGTAATCATTAATAGATTACACAATTAATTATGAGTAGAAAAATTTAACAATAAAATAATCTTATACTTTTATAATAATAATAATTAATAAAATATTATCTTTTATTTCTTATATATAAGATTGAAGATAATATTTATTACAAGTGTTTGATTTTTTTTTATAAAAATTGTTGACTTTTCAAATTTATTTGTTTATGTTTAATATAAACTGTTAATAAAAATATATTTAAGGGTGAGACTTAAAAAAGAGAGTTTAAATAATTAAACGCTGGTGTGAGAGAAAAGAGAATTTGAAAAATTAAAATGAGATAAATGATTTTTTTAAATTAATCAATAAATTATTATAATATTCTTAAACTAAACTTACAAATCCCTAACATTAACAAATGAAAGAAGCTCATTACTTTTTTTTTTCAAATATTATATTGTAGGTTGTTAATGGACTTATACAAAAAAAGGTATGAGTGTATTAACAAACCCCTAACATATAACTTTGTTTTATATTTTTTTTAATTTTAATATATTATGAATAGTACTTTTATTGTCTTCAGTATTGTTATTACTTTTTTTATTCAATATGTACTTTTAACATTGTACTTTTAAAAAAATAATCTACTTAAACTCTTATGATTTACTTTAAATATATTGCTTTAATTTGATTGAAAAGAATATAATTTATTTTTTTGGTAAAATATATTTGGGATTTCTGTAAAATTTGAAAATATTAATTTTTCTTTTATATAAAAAATTGTATTAATTTAAAAAAATCATTTATCTCATTTTAATT
>PYAF01001709.1:3945147-3966076 GCA_007407185.1 Glycine tomentella | reverse complement strand
AAAAAAATAATCTACTTAAACTCTTATGATTTACTTTAAATATATTGCTTTAATTTGATTGAAAAGAATATAATTTATTTTTTTGGTAAAATATATTTGGGATTTCTGTAAAATTTGAAAATATTAATTTTTCTTTTATATAAAAAATTGTATTAATTTAATCTTTATAATAATAAAACATATTTTTGTTAGTTTTGAGTGATAATAAATTTTAAAAAACCTAAGACACTGTAAGCTGATCATTTTTGTATTATATTATGGAGAGAATGAGATTTGGTAGTAGGTGGGTAAACTTGATGAAGGGATGTATCGAGTCCTCATCTATTTCTATACTTGTGAATGAGACTGCAACTAAGGAATTTCCAGTCCAAAGGGGTTGTAGATGACATTGTTGTATTTTTGGAGCCTACTTTGAGGAATATCATATTTAAGATGTTTTGAAAATTCTTCTGGACATGAAAGTTAATTTTCACAAGAGCTCCTAGGGGGCAATGAATGTACAAAGAAATATTTTGGATAGGTTTGCAAGTATACTTAACTGTGGCCTCTTATCTATTCTTTTTGTTTATCTTGGTGTTCTTGGGGGAGTGAATGTCAGAAGAGAAGAAGTTTGGAAGCCGGTTCTGCAAAAATTGCGCAAGAAATTAACTCCTTGGAGGCAAAGGAATCTATCCATTGGAGGTAGAGTTTGTCTCATTAACTCTATTCTCTCTTCTATTCCCCTATTTTATTCGTCTTTTTTATCGTATTCCTTTAAAGGTTGCTTATGAAATATTAAACCCCAACACAATTTTCTGTGGGGTTCAATGTATGATGAAAAATCTATAGCATGGATTAGGTGGGCTGTGGTGTGCTTAAGTAAGGAACACGGGGTCTGGGTGTACGGGATTTGTGTAAATTTAATAAGGCACTCATTTGTAAATGGAGATGGAGGGTAGTTTCTGAAGGGGACTCAATGTGGTTCAAATTCTGCATTCGAAATATGGGAATTTGGGGCTGCCCTTTCATAGTAATTGTTTCAATAAGGTGTCACAGTGGTGAACTGATGTGGTGTTTTTTAGTGGTGAACAAAAGGATTCAAGTTGGTTTGTGAATGATGTGAGCTGTTCTTTAGGGAACGGAAATATTTTTAGCTTTTGGAGTGATAACTGGACTAGGCAAGGATGTTTAAAAGCTCGGCTTCCTAGATTTTACTCTTTGACTTCAAATATTAATGTTGTTGTCTCTGGTGTAAGTAGGCGGGATAATTCAGTTTGGATTTGGGAGATTGATTGGAGAAGATAAACTATGCCATGGGAAGATGCGCTTATCATATAACTCCAAGTGTGAACTTGGTAGATAAGTGAAGTTGGTAGAGGAACAATTTAGGTCACAACACAGTTAATGAAGCATATTATTTGCTGTGTGACAGTAATGATGCGGACAAAGATGATATATCCAAATTACTTTGGCAGCTTAACGCCCCCTCTAAAGTCCTTGTGTTTGTTTGGCGAATGCTTCATAATAGGATCCCAACTAGGGATCAACTATCCATAAGAAATATTATATCTAATGATGATGATCAGTCCTATATTTTGAGTGGCTTGGAGATAGAAATAACAGAGCATTTGTTGTTTGTTTTCTTTTCAGGTGAGGCACAGATGCTATAAATGTACGATAAATAAATTTATCAAGAATGAATTTGTATGAGTTTAAAACATCAACATAATACTTGTTGAAGACATGATATTTATCAAGAATGAATTTATATGAGTTTAAAACATCAACATAATACTTGTTGAAGACATGATAAAAAAAGATGAGAATGGTCGGTACGTAGTGTGACCTGTAGATAAGGGTATTCGCAGGTCGGTTTGGATCGGTTTTTGCCAAATTTAGGACCCAACCCAATCAAATTTGATCGGTTCGGTTCGATTCGGTTTTCAGAAGAAAAAAAATTGAAACCCAACCCAACTCAATCGTTCATGAACAGTTCGGTTCAGTTCGGATCACCGGGTTACCCATTTAATTTTTTTTAAAACTACTATTTTATCACGATTCTTTCAAATATCTCATACAATTAACACAATATTATCAAATGTACGAAAGTAGTAAAATTGATTCATTTAATACCATCAACATAATATTATAAAATAGATTTATAATATAAATTAAAACAAAAGATTTGTGAACAATATTTACTATAATAGTCTATCCTTACACAACAATTATCTCAGTTGGTATCCTTGTTTCCCAGCAAAAAGTTCTAGTCTAAATTCACCAAGAATAGAGATAGACTGATATCCTTGTTTCCCAATCAGACTGATATTCTAGTTTCTCAGCCATAAGTTGCATGTCTCAATTCATCAAGAACAGAGACAAAACTGGTATCCTAGTTCCCAGCTGCGACCTTTTTCAAAGTCAAGAAGAAGAATACAATAAAATAGTTATATTTATGCTTATATTCCTTAAGCAAATAGGTACCTTTAAATCCTGATTGAGAGTTGAAGAATCAAATTTGTCAAATGCTTCTATATGATCTCACAATTCTCTCAATGATGCACACATAAACTCTCCAATACTATAATATTATTTGGAATAGAATGCATACATGAACACCAAAATATGTTTCTATTTATACTAATTTAAAGATATGATTTTAACAAATTTTTGAATGCAATCCTAAATATATTCTATCATATTATCCAATGTAATCTTAAAGATATTCTATTATATTATGCAATGCAATCTTAAAAATATTTTATCCTATTTTTTAATGCAATATAAAAAAATATCCTATCTTATTTTTTAATGCAATCTTAAACATTTACAATATCTTACCTTTTTTGTATTGTCAAATTATTTTTTTAATTTTTAATATATATATAATAAAATTTATATTATTATTACGGGTTCACGGATCGGGTCATCGGATCAACGGATCTGTAAATCTAAACCCGTGACTCAACCCATACATTAACGGTTTTGATCGGTTCGGTTCGGTTTTGACCCAAATATATAGATGACCCAACCCAAACTATTCAGATTGATTCGGATCGGTTCGGATTCACGGGTGACCCGTACCCGTGAATACCCCTACATGCAGAAACCTAAAAGTCAAGTCTTTATTTGCCTGATCACACTCTCCTTAAACTAGAGTTTTCAATTGGACAAACCCTATAGAGCAATTGATAACATGACGACAAAAAGAGCCTAGTCTTGCTATTTATTAATCCTAGACACCTCTCATTATGGGCTCGGTGGTTAGGCCCACACTATTTTCCAACACTAATCAAAATTAGGTGTCCAAAGCTCATAAACAATCAATCACATTATTAGTGGACTTAAGTATTATCAAATGGATCATAAAATTAGTCTGTTTTTGGAATTAGCAGCATCACTAGCATATATATATATATTTGCGAATCGAGCGAGCTCCCCTTGCATGCAATGATGTGGTGGTGAACCTCTCATTCTAATTCAGTGCTCTCCGAACCGTGCGGGAAGGTTTCCCATCACACGGCTCACCAACTTGATCTTCCGCGGGAACCATATGTCCGAACAGATATATATATATATATATATATATATATATATATATATATATATATATATATATAACTGGCCAACTTGACAGAATGTAGGGCACGAAAATAACAGAAAATGTTCAGATTCCAAACAAAGAATAGGTCACTTATTCTGAGCTTGTAGTTTAATGTTGGGAATGAGATTCAACAAAATTGGCAGTAACAAAATGTGTATTTGTCAGTATGTAGTTTACTAGTAATTATTTGCATTTGGCACACATGAATTTCCTTTTAAAGCACTTCTCAGTATAACTTACTTGTCACCTAAATGGCCAAACCTACGCAGGCAATCGGCAAAACCAGTAACAAGACTGGCACACTTCAAGGGGTCCTTGATATGTTCCTTGTAACATGATAAGGTCGCAAGTCTCTCGGCCATGCAAGGCTCAGGCTTTGGGTTTGGAAGCTTATACTCTTTATCATGAAGATCCTTTGCCTTTTGGGTTACTTCGTGCAACATATTCTCCTCTTGCTTCTGCAATCTTTCCAAAACCCTCTCACTTTCCTGAAGCATAGACTGAATACCTTCTAACTCTGAATGGGCCGGTTTTACAGGCAATGTTGCAGGTACAAATAAAGGGGACTGCACTGGCCACCCTGGAGTAACTGCACTATCGGACTTTATAGTTTCATTAGATTGGGGCTTTTCAGTCTCTCTTGCCACCTTCCGTCTAGTCTTTCTTGTTTTTTTCTTCGGGACCGCATCATCAACAAGTTGATTAACAAGGTCGTTGCTAATCTGAATCGTAAACTCACCCATAATTGATAACTCCTGCACGAGGCACCAGAAAGATATCATGAAAGTGATACTATTAAAAACATATTGACGCAGGAGAAGTAGAAAAGATGATTAAAATTGGGATTATCAGTTAATCTTTGTGGCTTCTGTTTATAGGTATCATTATAGTTCAGATTAGTGTTATGTATTTAAGTTTCTTATTTCTACCCAAGGACTCTTGGGCTATGCTTAAATAACTAAAGGTGGCTGAAATGAAAGGTTGGAATAAACTAGTGATATGGAATGAAATAGAATAACGGTCCAAACATAGCCTTAATGGGCTAGGGTTAGTACTACAAGTCAAGAATAATATTTTGCATGTTGTTTCCTTGTAATTTGCTTTCTAGTAAATTGTGTTTTGTGCTTAATAACTGGAATTTGGAATTCCTAAGATATGTTGGTTAGAGGTCTTATAGTTTGAAAGGTCTTATCTTGTACTATAAAAGCTAAACCTCAACCTCTGTATGACAAGATCCTTTACTTGAATAATGGGCACAGAATTATCAATTCTTTCCTGCTTTTTATACCAGAACAATCAGCAATTGGCAGTTTGATTTTTCTTCTTTCAAGCCTCTATTTCTGGGGTAAAAGCCTATGTAGAATTTTTGCTTTATATAAAGATACAAATTATCTTTGCACTATCTGAATTAGTTATTCCTCTGTTAGGTTCCTAATGAACTGGACACTAGCAAATCTTGTTACCATGTCAACAAACTTATGAGTTATGGCATGTTTGTTAAGCTTTATGTCGTAAAAGAATCAGTCCTTTCTCCCCCCCCAAATCCCAAAATAAAAAAAAAAAAACCTCTCTCAACAAGGTACAAAATCAATTCATTATTCTTCAAAATAAGATAACTGAGCGTCTGAGCCTACTCTGGAAAGTGGGATATCATATGCTGCATGACCCATCACCTACGGCCTAGTTTCTCTTAAACCTATATAATTATGTATTGTTCATAATATATTAGTTTATCTAATTTTTTATTTTTTTAATGTTAATATAAGAAGTGACAAAAAGGGAGAGCAAGAGAGAAATTAGAAAACCTGAAATTCAATTAGAAACTGAACATTTTCTAACCAACTTTGTAATGGATATCTTTTGAAGTAGTTTTGTCTTAACAATTAACATAAACATAAATCATTAAAACAAGTTTCTCAAATAAAATGTAGCAAACACATACTATTAAGAGCCTGCCCAGTTGTGCATGGACAAGTTTGGCATAAAACCAAACCAAATCCATTTATTATCCAATTATCAGGATTGGATTTCCTTTCCCTTTTTAAAACTAGTTTGTTTTTGGTTCAAAACCAGTTTGGTTTACGACCAATTATCAGAGTTTTAATGTGTTCCAAGAAAAGTAAAGAAGAAAGAAGGCTGTTCCATTGGAGTGCTAGCTAATTTTTTCTTAAGTTCATGGTCTAACACAACTAAAATGTGAAATCTAAAGGCAAAGCTAGGGGAACTGAGAGTTTTAACTACCAATTACAATGCTAGAAACACTAAAGTTTAATTAGGAATCACTTAATTTTATTTCTTTTTATATTTGTTCTCTGATTGATAGTTCTCTTCAATCCATTATGTTCTTCTCAAGTTTGCTTCAACTTTACAAGAGATAACAAAAAAGGGCATTCAAATTTTCCATTTTCCATTCAATAAAAAACAAACTTCAGTTTCCTTTAAGCTAAGACTAAGGAATGGGGGGAACACTACCGATCCCAACCACAACTCTACTGACAAGAACCATTTTAACAGCATAAGCACACAGATATTTTACATTCAGCTTGATGTAACAGGTGCAGTAGTTGGAATGCTATCATCAGATTCAAATCACCATTCCAAAGTGGCCATCTCCATCCAAATACTACTATTAGAAAGAATAAGAAGACAATAACAAAATACAGTATACTTAAGTATAATCAACAACATTGCCTATATTGTTTTAGAATAATAGCTTATATCAGAACAACTGAGGCTATGAACAAATCATAGGTTTCCCATTTGGCATGTGTAATTAGCAAGATTCCCCATGATTACTTTTAATTTACTGAACAAAAGTTTTCCCCTAAAGCATTGAAAAGCTGGTCCTGCTTAATTTTTCTGGATTTCTACAACATCACATCTGAATAATGTGCATGAACCTCTTGGATTTTGTTGAATGTGATTTGTTACTTACTTAGACCAAGTCCATAAACAAACCAAACCCTTTATGAGAATTTTATAAAGTTGTTTAACAAACGATAAAAAAGAAAGGATGCGCTTCACTACCAAAACAGGACATTATGGATCTATTAAAGGGCTCATATTCTTGTTTGTTTTTCTCTTTTTCTCACTTTTCCAATTGTTAGCGGGATCTGATTATTCTAAAAATCTAGCACATGATGCAACATTTATGCAGTAAGGACTAAAGTTTCTGCAACATTTACAACTACACTTATGCAGGTATATTATGAGAAATTTATGCAGCATAAGATTGCACTCTGGATATTAGGGTTCGTCATTCACTTTGGATATGTAGCCAAAGTCTCATCGTGACTTGTGAGATGTTGGGTTCTATAGTTTGGAAATCAGACACAAAACAAAAACACATTAGAAAAATAAATGGGTCAAGTTGGAAAAAAAATCACCTACAACTACACCAAGAAATAGTCGGAAAAAAGCACAACCAAAATCAACATATATATATATATATATATATATATATATATATATATAAAGAAGAAACTCAGGTTTGAAGGCATCTGAACGAGAACGGAGAATAACGTACCAAATGGCAGAGCAATTTTCAATTTCGCGAGTTATCGCACGACACTAAGGAGGAATCACGGTGCGTACAAACGGGCGGTGGCTGAAGCAGACACTCTCGCTCTCTCTCTGTCTCACACACACACGTTTGGCAAGCACGTAGCGGTCTGAACTCAATGATTCGGTGCTCTAAGTAGAACCCAACATGGCCATTGATTTCTGGTCCAATAAGAAGGCATTTGGATATGCACCTCCCAACTTTGTATCTTGCAACTCCCATTTTATTTGTGTGGACAAAAATTGTCCTTTCACTAGGAACCCCCATTCCGAAAAGTATTTTTTACCTTCTGGAATAGTTATTCCAAAAATAGGTTTTAAGAGAACTTATCCCTATTCTAGAATAGGTTTTTGAAGCACACCCTATTTTGGAGTGGTCATCCTAGAAGGTAATCTTTGTCTTTCAAAATGGATTTTCGGAGCACTTATCCCTATTTCAGAATAGCTTATAGAATGGTCATTTTGGAACACAGATTGAGTTATGGAATAGGATTTCTGGGTAACATAAAATATGCTTCTAGGAGAGGTGTTCTAGAAGCTTGGTTTTACTATTATGGAATACCTATTCAAAAATGAAAATTGTTTTTCTGAATGATCATTTTGTAACTGAAATAAAAGTTTCTAGAATACTTGTTCAAATACGATTGCCAATACTCCTCTTCCAAAAGGGTTATCTAAAAGCCTAACAAAAAATTGGAGAAAATACACCTGCATGTCGACCCATCCTCATCAGAGCTTTGCAGTTGGAAGAAATAATGGCAGAGCCAACAACGAAAAGGAAGACCTAATGATGGAGAAAAATAGATGAAACATGATGATGGGTGAGACTTCCTCATGGAATAGCATGCTGAAGAAGAGGAAAGGTATATATGAAAAGGATTGTTTGGAGATATTTTAAAATTGAGAGGTGCAAGATTCGAAATGGGAGGTATAGGATTAAAATGCCCAATAGGAAACCCAACATGGCTGAAGCTCACGGGGTTTGACTTGGACTGTTATTGGCTTTGTACTTCTACTTCTTGGACCTCATGTTAACTATATGGGCTTGGTTTTGGAGGATTGTCTTCTTGTGTCCTTTCCTTTTAAATTGAACTCAATATTCATTCAAAAGAAAAAGAAGAAAATAAATGAAGAGAAAATAGATTATACTCTAGCTAATAGTCTAATAGTGTAAAATAATTTTTTTATTTTTTTAATCATAAATTATTGTGTATAATAAGTTAATTAACTTTTACAATAATTATCTTACAAAGTATATTATAATTTTTAATTAGTTAATAGTGTATAGTTTTTACATTAACAATGCATAATCAAAATTCTCTCCTTAATTAGCGAGAACTTTAAAAAGAAATTATTTTTTCTCTAATCTTTGTTATTTTTTGTTACTAATTCATAATTTTCTTGTAGTGACCTCTTATAAATTATTAGAATACAAATGCCCTTAAGTCAAATAAATTAGCGATAGCTTATAATAAAAGAATTTCAAGTGGAACATTAATACAACACAAGGAAGCTGTGTAATGATTAAATTCTTAAATATGCAGACCTATTACATCATCTTTTGATGTGGGCACTATTTATTCAAATTTACCATGTATAAGTATAACATTGGTTAATTTTAAAAAGGAGAATGAGTCATATTTATAAAAATTGGTTAATTCTAAAATGGGGAGTATTTTTAAAAAAAAATTAAAGTTTTTTTTATGATTAATTAGAATTTAATATAAATAAAGAGAGGAAATTATTAAATGAAAAGTAAAATCTACCAAAAATATTATTTCTAAAAAGAATGTTAGAAAGAGATTGACATTTCTCTTATAAAAATGATGAGCCTAGTGAGCTTCCTGATTTCGATTTTGGTGTTGATGAATATGAGTGAATATGGGTCAAGTTTGGGCAGGTTTGGGCCAAACTCATAATACGAACCAATCCAATAAGTTACAAAACATTTCCAATTTTGACCCCTTTTTGTCTTCAGGTTGGATCGATTATGGGTGGATCAGTAGGGTCAAAACAAGTTGGGGCAATATTGGGCCAAGACACTTTGGGCGTACTTTTTTTTCAAATTCCTACTATTCAAAGGCCTATGTTGTCAAGCCAAATTTTATCATTCAATTTTTTGTTGTTGTTTAATGCCCAAAAATTTTTGTATTAGGCTCTTTAATTGAAATTAAATGCCTAGAAGGCTAAAAAACCGACTAAAAACAATAAATGACTAGATGAATAAATGATGTTCAGATACAAACTAAAATCGGTAAAGCTTAGAGAAGTTTTATAACACCAAATATTTAGCCTATAATGTACTACTCCCAACTCCCACAGGCTATTACATGCCATAATATTAATTACATTTTACATTTTAACAATAATGATCAATTCGCATTTTCACGATTTCAAGTAACATCTAATTCCAGCTTTCAACTTTCATAATGGGGAGTCTTCCTTCTATAAGACCAAAACCTCAATTTGTTCACCTAACAAATAACAGTGTTAGTACAATGATCATATTGCATAAGTCATTGGAATTTTGTTTTTAATTAAATGAAATCTTTTAAATTTATACCTTGTCCATAAAAGAGCTAAACATCTTGAGCTTCATTAACATCTTAGTTGGTAATACAAACCAGCAATTAATACCCGACCAACAATTAATACCCAAGGATATAAGACAGAATAAAAGTGAATGGAAAGTATATCAGAGGAAAATAAAAAAGAAATAGAATATTAGAAGTGAGTGAGTTAGTTATTTCTGTTTGTTCTGTTTGTATTATAAACAGGGAAGCAGTAGGGTCTTTTGGGTGTGTTAGAGATTAGTACCTTGTAAGGTGAGGCTCTTGTATGAGACAGTGGTCTCAAGGGTAGAGAATAGTTCAGGCAAGAAAAGAAGGAAGTGTCTATCCTTCTTTTTGAGTGAATCTTGTATGAATTTTTCAGCAAAATTAATAAGAAAGGAGTGCGTGTTATTCAGAACTTCCTATTGATCGAAGGTGAATTGAAATCACAATTCTGAGATTGTATCAAGTGGTCCAATCTGTCGTGGTCCATAGCAATGGCATCTTTCGAATCAAGAGTTGAAGAGTTGGAGAAATCAATGGCCATGGTGAACAAGAAACTGGACAACATTGGAGAAATGTGCGAATTCATGCGGGATCTGGTGCAGAAACACGGGTTAGACTCCTCGGATGAAGCTCACTCTGGTGGATCCAACACAAAACAAATCTTGGATTGTTCTTTTACCAAAATCGAACTCCCAACTTTCGTAGGCGATGACCCTTTGGGTTGGATAGCCCACGCAGAAACATACTTCGAAATGCAAGAGGTGGCGGAAGATGAGCGCGTTCCAATGGCTTTGGTCAGCATGGAAGGACTAGCGATGGCTTGGTTTCGATTCTTGATGAAGAAAGATCCGCGACAGACTTGGTCTAAATTGAAGTCAGCCCTGGTGCGACGATTTGGGGGACATCACCTAGGCAATGCCTATCAACAGCTTTCACAATTGCGACAAGGAGCTTCAGTGTACGAGTTCATCCAAGATTTTGAATCTTTGGTGGCTCAAATAATAGAGGCAGATGATGAATTACTGCTGGGTTTCTTTATGGGAGGACTGAAAGCAGAAATGCAAAATCAAGTACGTATACATGATCCGAAAGACAATTTCAGAGCGATGGATTTAGTCCGTGATATAGAACAAACCTTGCGAGCACCGGTATCGGAATCGGAAACAAAACCAAGAATCAACACAAGAAACATGGGGAGCGGATCGACTTTCGCGTACAAGGCACAACCAAGTGCCGGACAGAATATGCGCAATTCTTGGTCTGAGAGTAATCGTGGCACGCAATTTCGGGACACACCAGCAGAGAAGAATTCACAGTGGTCTGTCAATAGGGATGGCCTAACCCACTAAAAAAGTGGGTCGGGCCGGGCTGGCCCACTTTTGTAAAGTGGGCTGAAAATACTAGCCCGCCCCACTTTAAAGTTGGTTAGTGGGCCAGCGGGCCAGCCCACTTAAATTTTTTTTTTAAAAAGGTAAAATAATTACTAAAAAAATTCAAATGTAATTATTTATACTAAAAATTAATAATGTACTAACTTAATCCTATAACAATGATTTTTAATATATAATACATGCCTAATAGAAGTAAAAGTAAGTACGAAATACATGTTTAACAATGGTTTTCAATTAGCTCCTAAGTTTTAACAAATCCTTAGAAATTTGTTTCACAATGATGTAGACAATCAAAACATAATTGTACATGTAGTATAGCTCATTATTAGGTTCCAAATAAAAATGTATTAGGGTTAAGGATTCAAAATCATTTACTTATTTTTAGTCACTCTCCCTCTAAGTCACTCATTTAATTACCTATTAAATATTTTATTATTTTTTATTGGTGGGCTGCTGGCCCACCCCTGGTCCACATTTGGCCCACATTTTTGTGGACCAGTTTGGCCTGGCCCATTTAATGAATGTGGGCTCAAAGTCTCAACCCAACCCACATTTTTTCGTGGGTTAAACGGGCCAGCCCGTTTTGCCATCCTTATCTGTCAAGGATAGAAGCAGCAACGAACAACAGCAGAAGGGGAACTTCAGAGTCAGAACCTTACCTTATTCTGAATATATGAGGAGAAGGAATGAAAGAAGGTGTTTCCAATGCAATCTTCCTTATGGACCTTTGCATCGATGTCCCGAAAAGAACCTTCGAGTGATGATCATGGGCGAACAAGATGAAAACAGAGAAATAGAGGAAGATGTGGAAATCGCACCCAAACACTTGCAGAAAATCGAAGAGAAAGACGAAGAACAGGAGAAAGAAATAAGATGGATGAATCTATCCTTATGCTCGGCTGAAGGGCTGACACAACCCAAGACAATGAAGCTGCAAGGCACTGTAAATGGCAGTTTGGTAGTGGTGCTTATTGATAGTGGAGCAAGCCACAATTTTATTGGTAAGTCAGTGATTAAAAGGCTTGGGATCACAAGTAAGGAAACCAAACCTTATTGGGTTAGATTGGGAGACGGGCAGCAAATGCAGTCTCAAGGATGTTGTGAGGATTTATCACTTATAGTGGCCTCATATGAAATCAGAGGAGATTTCTTTGTATTTGATTTAGGCAAAGTGGATATTATTTTAGGGGTAGCATGGTTGGAGACTTTGGGCGAAGTGAAGGTTAATTAGGGTATGTTGACCATGAAATTTTGTGTGGAAGGACAGACTGTGACTATTTGTGGTGATCCCAGCTTATCTCAAGAAGTGGTGTCTGTCAAAGTAATGGAGAAAACTCTCAGATTTGAAATATAACAGATATGGCTGCTAATTTTAAATATGATTCAGGGAGATGATATAGCAACAAGGGAAAAGGAAACAAAATTGTCTGCACAACAAGAAAAGCAATTGTCCACGATATTAGCAGAGTTTCAACACATATTTGAAGAACCACATGGTCTACCTCCTACCCGTGAGGTAGATCACAGAATCCCTTTAAGAGCTGGTACTGATCCTGTTAATGTTAGACCTTATAGATATGCTCATGCTCAAAAGAATAAAATAGAAGAATTTGTTGCTGAAATGATAGCATCAGGAATTATAAGGCCTAGTAATAGCCCTTACTCTAGCCCAGTTTTATTGGTAAAAAAGAAGGATGGCAGTTGGAGGTTTTGCAATGATTACAGGGCACTCAACAAGCTGACTATACCAAATAAGTTCCCTATACCTATGATAGAAGAACTACTAGATGAATTACATGGGGCTGTTTATTTTTCTAAACTTGATCTTAGATCAGGTTATCACCAAATTAGAATGCATGAAGAGGACATTCCAAAAACAGCTTTTAGGACTCATCAAGGGCACTATGAATATGTCGTGATGCCCTTTGGATTAACAAATGCCCCAGCTACTTTTCAGTGTGCTATGAATTCTGTTTTAAAACCTTTTTTGAGAAAATTTGTGTTGGTTTTCTTTGATGACATTCTCATATATAGCTCAAATTGGGAATCACACTTAGATCATATAAAAAAGGTTTTAACATTATTGACATTGAATTGCTTTTATGTTCAGAAAAAAAAATGTAGCTTTGGAAAAAGAAGAATAGCATATTTGGGTCATGTGATTTCAGCAAATGGAGTAGAAATGGAGCAAAACAAAGTGGAAGCCGTGATAAATTGGCCAATACCTAAATCTGTTAAAGCTGTGAGAGGTTTCTTAGGACTCAGGGGATACTATAGGCGATTTATTAAGGACTATGGAATGATAGCCAAGCCTTTTACAGAATTATTAAAAAAGGAGGGATAGCATTGGACTGAAAGGAATCAGAGGGCTTTCAAGGAATTGATCACTGCTGTTACCACTGCTCTAGTCTTAACATTACCAGATTTTTCAAAGCAATTCTGCATTGAGTGTGATGCTTCAGGTATTGGATTGGGAGCTGTTCTATTTCAAGAAAAAAGATCTATTGCTTATTTCAGTAAAGCTTTAGGAGAAAACTCATTGGCCAAATCTGTGTACGAGAAGGAACTCATGGCCTTAGTATTAGCAATTCAGCATTGGAGACCATATTTGTTGGGTAGAAAATTCATAGTTTATTCAGACTAGAAGAGCCTTCATTTTCTTTTGGATCAGAGAATTACTACTCAAAATCAACAAAATTGGTTGGCAAAATTATTGGGTTATGATTTTGAAATCAGATATAAAGTGGGAGCTGCAAATAGAGTAGCAGACGCACTTTCTAGGAAAGAAGAAGCAAGGGAGTTAACAGCTATTTCCAGGATATATTGGCCTGATGCTGCATCTATTGATAGAGAAGTTCTACAAGACCCAAGTTTGGCAAAAATATATTCAGATTTGGAAAAGGACCCTAACACTCATACGCATTACACACTGGAGAATGAGAGACTGTATTATAAAGCTAGATTAGTCATATCAGCTAAATCAGAATGGATCCCAAGAATGTTGGCAGAATTTCATTCATCTAAAATAGGTGGACATGCAGGTGTTTATAGAACTTATAAAAGGATTGCACAATCTGTTTTTTGGATGGGGATGAAGGCAGATATCACCAAATACGTAGCAGAATGCTTGGTGTGCCAGAGAAATAAATATCAAACTTCTTCTCCTGAAGGTCTTTTGCAACCTCTCCCTATTCCCAATGCTATATGGGAAGAGTTAAGTATGGATTTTATTACTGCACTTCCTAAATTTCATAACTATGATTGTATTTTAGTTGTTGTGGACAGATTAAGTAAATATGCACATTTCATTATGCTAAAGCATCCATTTACAACAAAGAATATAGCTGAAGTGTTCATGAAGGAAATTGTGAGGTTACATGGCATTCCAGTATCAATAGTAAGTGATAGAGATCCTATTTTTATGAGCAATTTTTGGAAGGAAATTTTTAGATTGCAGGGAACAAATCTGAAGTACAGCACAACATATCATCCTGAATCAGATGGACAAACTGAGGTAACCAATAGAACATTGGAGATTTACTTGAGATGTTTTTGTTCTGAGCAGCCTAGAGAATAGGGTAATTATTTAGCATGGGCTGAATATTGGTACAACACCAGTTATCATTCAGTAGCAAAATGTACCCCTTTCGAAGTTGTTTATGGCAAACCTCCTCCGTCCATTTCAAGGTTCATACCAGGAGAAACATTGGTAGAAGTGGTGGCACAAGATTTGATGAATAGGGATGAAGCATTAAAATAACTTAAATATCAACTAAACAGGGCTCAGGAGATAATGAAAAACAGGGCTGATGCGCATAGGAAGGATCGTACAATGAAGGTGGGAGATTATGTATACCTCAAGATTCGGCCACATCGTAAACAATCTATGACCAGAAAATTAAATCCTAAGTTGGCTGCCAGGTACTATGGCCCATATTTGATTCTGAAGCAAATTGGGGTAGTAGCTTTTCAATTACAATTACCAGCTCAGGCCAGAATACACCCAGTTTTCCATGCCTCTCAGTTGAAATTGGCTAGGGGAGACCATCCGGTTGAGCCTAGTTTACTCGAAGAATTGAATATAGATACACCACTTTATCATCCAACAATGGTATTGGGAGATAGACATGTTAAACAGGGAAATGAAGAAATACATCAAGTGCTTATCCAGTGGCAAGGGCAATCAAAGGAAGAAGCGACTTGGGAGGATTATGACACAATACAAAGTCAGTTTCCAGACTTTTCACTTGAGGACAAGTTGCATTTTGGGGAGGGAGGTATTAATACAGACCAACAATTAATACCCAAGGATATAAGACAGAATAAAAGTGAATGGAAAGTATATTAGAGGAAAATAAAAAAGAAATAGAATATTAGAAGTGAACGAGTTAGTTATTTCTGTTTGTTCTGTTTGTATTATAAATAGGGAAGCAGTAGGGTCTTTTGGGTGTGTGAGAGATTAGTACCTTGTAAGGTGAGGCTCTTGTATGAGACAGTGGTCTCAAGGGTAGAGAATAGTTCGGGCAAGAAAAGAAGGAAGTGTCTATCCTTCTTCTTGAGTGAATCTTGTATGAATTTTTCAGCAAAATTAATAAGAAAGGAGTACGTGTTATTCAGAATTTCCTATTGATCGAAGGTGAATTGAAATCACAATTCTGAGATTGTATCAGTTGGGGTGATTAAGGATAGCATGCAAAAATTCAACACATGATTTCAAGTGGTTAACTAAGCTAGAGGTACCATGATAGTTAGTACCACATAAATATTTTTTACCACAATAATTACATGCTGCAATTATATTTCTGGTTTCATTTTCAGGAAGTTTTGTGAAGTGGTCCCATACATTAGAAATAGATTATTCCATTACTGCTTTAATGAGAGAGAGAAAAGACAATTAATAGTCAACTATCAAAAATAACAACTGAACCAAATATAAATCATTATATATAGAAAAATAGTATACACCAATTATATCCAACACAATGTTTTCTTACCAAATAGTTATTAACTCAATGGGATTTGAAGCACTTCAATGAAGCTAACATAACCAATATGTTTCCCTCCCACTTGCTACTTTCCTCTTGAAACTGACCAATTTACAATCATAACATGAACTCAACTTGTGGATAATCAACAAGTGCATTCTCTCAAGTTCCTCACTGCTTTAGTATCAAACCCAAAAAGTTCATGTTACTGATTATTGAAGAGACTAAACTGAAGAAATAGTCTATCACCTTCCAATCTTCTATATCACTTATATACTATATTTATAATCTCTCACATACCTTAATCTCAAGTACCAATTATTAAACTTGAAGTTATAATATAGCTCTAGTAAAATGATTCACCTTCAAAATAACTAGGACAAAAGAAATTTTTTACTCAATTATTCATAAATTGCATCCATCACAATCTTTATTAAGTCACAAACAATTAAAACCATGTACAGTCACGACAAGGGCTGTGACTGAGGTGATGGACCAGCCCCAACTGCAGATCCAACTCCTCCTGATGCTCCCCCTATTGAGCCTCTGAGAAATTCTGTGAAACATTGAAAAAATATAATTAATTAACTTGTATACAACATAATAACTAAAAAAATTGGAAAAAGAAATTGGTACCAATTATAATCTTCTCTGAAATTTCAATGTCTTCAGTAGTTTTGAGTCCTTTCAATTGGGCTAAAATTGTCCTCAACCAGTTTTGTACACAAATTAGTGCATCTGCCATTTTAGGATTTAGAGAGCTACGAAAACAATATATAACCCTACCCCCAGTGCTAAAAGCACTCTCAGAAGTAACTGTTGAAATAGGAGTGGCCAAAATATCTCTAACCATTCTTGAAAGTATGGGAAACCTTGAGGCATTTTGTTTCCACCAAACAAGAACATCAAAACTAACATCAACATCTACACATTTTTCAGCCAAATACCTCTCAAGCTCATTTTGTTTATCAATGGAATCTTTTTCAGTCAAATGCCTCTTAAATGCATTAGTCCTAGCCAAATATGATGGAGTTTCAGCAGGAACACTTGTTTCAGTTACAGAAGCAAAGTTTCCTGGACCATGAGAAGACTGTCCAGATTTGTTTTGTTCCTCATTGGCCTTCTTGTACCAATCATACATCTTAAACAATTTTTTTCTTATAGAAGTGCACAACTTTTCAGCAAAGATGTTGTCATACTTAAACAAGGTTATAAAAGACCACATCAAAATCTCATGCTTAAAAAACGAGGGTCAAACATCACACCAAAATACAAGTTATTCATCTTATTAATATCACCCCAACACTTGTCATACTTGTGCTTCATTGCTAAACTTATAGTGGTTAAAATGGTATTCAAATTCATGGCTGACTCATGAAGTTCAAAATGGATGTTAGACAATTGATGAAATGTAGTGTCTAAGCTTACATGTGATGTTGAAAACACATTAGTGGCATCACAGAAATTTTTTAAAAAATTTGTCAATGCTCGTACATGTTCCCAATCATCATTAATTGGGGGACCATCATCCCCAAAAAAAGGGTATATATTGTGGGTCTTCTTCCACAATCTTCTCAAACGCCTCTTGATATTTCTCAACAGCATCGAGCATCAAATAGGTGGAGTTCCACCTTGTTGGAACATCAAGACAACAATTTTTTACATGATATACCTGAAAACTTTGCATTCTTTAAATTTGGCAGACCTTTGGGGCGAAGATTTTACAAATCTTACAGCATTTCGAATGCTAATTTAGGAAATTTTGGTTTTCTTTCAAGCCATCGGTCACAACTAAATTTAATATATGAGCACAACATCTAACATGCAAATGCTCACCATCCATCACTAGACAACCCATAATCTTCAAATTTTTTTAGATGAGCCACAGCTGTATCATTAGATGAAGCATTATCAACTAATATTGTGGATACATTTCAAATGCCCCATTCCTTTAGCACCACTTCCACTTTCTTACCTACTGTCTCCCTTTTGTGGTTAGGAATTACACCAAAGCTAATAATCCTCTTTTGGTAATTCCATTTAGTATCTCTAAAGTGATCTATTAGTGTCAAGTAATTCAAATTCTGAATGGAAGTCCAGCAATCTGTGGTGAGGCTACCCTAGCACATTCAGCCTTAAGGAAAAGACTTTAGCCTACCTTTTTCATCCATATACATCTAGAAACAATCTCTAGCTAGTGTGAATCTAGATGGGACAACAAATTGAGGCTGCAACCGTGCACACTACTGCTTAAAACTCTCACCCTCAACAATCATAAAGGGTTGCTCATCTACAATCACAAAAATAGTCGACACCTTTCTACAAGCTTCATCATTATATCTTTGGCTCACAGGCACAAGACCATTAGCTTGTACACTCCTAAAGGTCAGGGTTGATTGGGTAGGGCCATTAATGATATTGTGTGGAAATTTTGGACATTGAGGCAAATGACTAAGAAGGTTAGATGTGCCATGCTTTTTTGGGTCACACAAATACCTCTTACGACAATACTTACATTCTGCAGTTGGTTCTTTCACTTCAGTTTCAGGAAGAATATTGAAGTGATCCCAGGCAGCAGAAGTTTTCCTTTTACCACTTGCATTTGGCTTCTGCTTTCTGGCTGGGTTTTGGGGAGGAAGATTAGTGTCAGCTACAGCTGCATTTGCTGCGACTGGTTCTTCATTGGGTTGGGTTCCACCACCACCACCACCTCCTGTTGGCTGTGCATAATTGGTGAGATTCGGAACCCCTTCAAATTGGAATGATGTAGGTTATCATAGTCAATGAAAACCTACGATGTTAAGCAATTACATAATTTTAGTAACTCATAATTCTAGATTCTCAAATCTAATCTTCCTAGCTTCAAATTGAGCATTTCTTTTAACAAGTGAGAAAATAATCAAAAGTTAATAATTATAACACCCATTAAAAGAAAAAAGAAGTTGAAGCTGATTAAAAGTTACATTACACATTAAAAAATAATTAAGATAATAATTATAACTAACGATTTTAAGTATTTATAGTATTTTAACAACTCTTAATTCTAGATTCTTAGTTCTAATCTTCCTAACTTCAAATTGAGCATTTGTTTTAACAAGTGACAAATTAAGTGGACGCAAATTTTTTTGAAATAAAGCAAATTAAATAATAACATTAGAACAAGGTGACTTAGCACAAGACTTTCACAAAATAAAAAACCTCTGAAATGGAAATCACACACTGAAGGTGCACATACTAGAGAAAACAATCAAAAGTTAATAATTATAACACCCATTAAAAAAGTAAAAAGAAGTTGAAGCTGATTAAAAAAGATAATAATTATAACTAACCGCCCCAAGCGTTTATTCCTTCACTTTATGTTCCCACAAGATAAGAACCAAACATGCATGAAGTCAAGATAACGAGACTTGATTGAAGAAGAGAAAAAACTTGAATAAATCAATTAACTCAAACAGAACCAGGGAAATGAAAATGCAAAAACTAAAGGATTGTAAATGTTATTAAGCCTAAGAAAAATGTTAACCCCAATTTTCAAGTGGATAAGTATAAGGAAGAGAAAGAAAAAGAAAATATAAAAAAAATGATTAAAATGGAAGTACTATCATTTATAATTATGGTATTATTAATCATTGGTAGCAACTTTGTAAAAGAGTTTCTTATCCATTCATGCAATGCAATATTAATTACACACTCTGAGTCTGAGTCTGAGTCCTCTCTTTTCCTGGTCCTTTCTCAATCAGTTTCATTCTCGTGCGATAAAGAGTCATTTTTTGGTTCTGGGCCCGATTCATTCATTCATTCATTCTTGGGCTAGCCAAGCCATTAATTTACTGTGTAGCAAAATTAGAATTAAAAGCTACTAATTGAAAAACCACAAAACTATTAATTATCAGTACACGCAACATCATCTTCTCCAAAGGGCAAAACTCATAAGTTAATCATTTTACACTCTAATTTACTAAACCCTGTGATTAACAAGAGTCACATACTCGACACAGAAATACATTGTAATTTGCAAGAAAACACCAAAGATAATTTGCAAAAAAATAAATAAATAATACTAAACTCACCGACAGAGATCTTTGTGCCACATAGGAACATTCTTGTATGTCAAGCGAGCCGTTAGATCAAACATAATGATACCACACTGTCCATGAATGCTACACATAATTCATAGGTATTCATCATTAGGACATCAATGACAATCTTCCAATAAATTTAATGTAGGGATTTTCTGTTAGCCATGAAGCCAGATAACTAGGTAGCTATTGGACAGGGTTAGAACAACATGGTATGTACTCAAATCACAGAAGACAAGGTATGCAAAATTTCAGAATCGCCTAATATGAAGGGGAAAAAATAGGGGGGAGGGTATGTACTCAAACCACAGAAAATAAATTCAATTATACAAACATAAGCTACCAGTAGCACAATTTTTTGCTAGTCATTTTTCTTCTATTCATGATTGATATTAAAGACCTACTTCATCTTCACACTTCTTGTATATGAGGTAACAATATATATTATTAACTATCTTGCAAAATTTTCATATATCCTTATTATCACTTTCTACATGCGCCACAACTAGAATTGAGAACGATGAAATTATGCATAACAAAACAGTATTCAAAGAACGAAAAAAAAAACTTCACTAAGCAGCACAACAGAAATCATCGCAAGATTAAAAGTACTAGGTGGTTAATAAATAGACGATAACGTTATATATCATCATATAGTACATACAAGAACATGTTTGAACAACTGCGAGAATTAAAAAACAATTATACATTCAAATTGAAATTGGTTGGAAATACAATTTAATTAAGATTAAGATGAAAGAAGCACATCCCC
>PYAF01001709.1:3909817-3945047 GCA_007407185.1 Glycine tomentella | reverse complement strand
ATAAAGTTTTCTGGTTAAATTCTTGGCCTAAAAAACAAATTAATCCTTTCATAATTCATACTCCAATATACTAAAATACAATAGTGAGCAAAAAAAAAACACCATATAGAGACGCAACAAGGGAACTTACCTAAAGCTGAAACGCAGCAAGGACCAATGCCGTACAAGTCTTGGCCGCCGTTGGCTTCCACGGTGTATGAGAGTAGTTGTAGATGAAAGTGAACTTGACTCGGTGAGTTCCTGCACAATGCAACACACAAGATAAGCTCAGGCGAACTGAGAAGCTCACACGAAACGGGAGGATCAACGGCGAGAGTAGCGACGGCAAGAGCGCAACATATCTTAAGGTTTTCGGACTTAAGAGGAGGTTGCAGCGCAAGAATCGGGTCGGGTCGAGTACTGATGGATTTAAATTTTGAACTCGACCGTTAGAAATAGTTTGAGATCGAATTTAAAATCCACTTACCCATTGATCCATCCAAATCCATTCAAATTTTTTTTTTTTTTTAATTCGGTTATGTCTGGATTCGAGTCGGGTCGAATCCATTTACTCACCCCTACTGATGAGTTTTGCTGTTGGACTGAGGAGCCCCTCAATATAGCTTGTGCCTAAGTTTTGTGCCTAAGTTTTTATTGTTATGATTTAAGTTCTGTTAGTTTTTTGTGAGATCTCAGGAATTGCAATACCAATTTCTGAGTGATTGAATGTCATATGCTTTATTTTTCATTTGTTTTTGAGGGAGTTCTTAGTTGGTGGAAGTTATTGCAAGACACAAAATAAAGTGTAAGCTTGAACTAGATGAAGAAAAAAGAAAATGAAAAAATATCTTTAACTATTTCATTTTTAATTTTTTAAAATATTTATTTTAGAAATAAAATTTAATAAATATTAAATAAGAATTTAACTGTTAAATAATGTGAAGTTGTTTTAAAACCAATGAATAAGAAAAGAATCAACATACCATCTTTATAATACATTTTTCTCTTTCCTTGCAGGACTTCCTGCTATCTTTTTCTTATGCCTATTTTAATAGTGGGCCTTTTCTTACGGGGGAAATATACCTCACCATCAATGATTTTAAAAAGCCAACATAATTAAGTATTCTGGATTTGCACAGTGCTCCCAATGCCTCTGTAACTCTGTTTTTCTTTGATAATGGAATTATATTTGTCAATTCGAATCTGGAAGGTCAGTTGAGCTCACCTTTTCTTTCCTTCAATCTTCTGATTTAATTCCGGTGAGGATACGTTTAAGTGTGTAACATCTTTAGTATACATAGATTATTGGTTTGCACAAAGCTTAAATGTGTATTTGGATTTGTAATTCTAAATTTGATTGGATTTATTGTAAAATCAATAGCAATAAGGAAAGAATAAGCATAACAAGTAATAAATTTGTTTGTCCCTCGATACCTTATTTTAAGTTTTATAACATTAGTTGGTATTGCCACATGTTTAACTTGGTGGACAAAGTTTATTTTTTGCAATATCTGTAAACTTGTACCGCAAGAAAATCTATGGGGACATAAACCTATATTATGATCATATGTAATCTAGTTAATGGCCCTTTTTCGAGATAAATGACAAAGGACAAATGCTAGGCTAGTTCAAGAGAGTACTCAAACTTTGAGTACATAACATTGCCGGAGAAGAGAAGAACCATTCAATTTTGAAAAGCGTGGCAACATTAGACACTGAGAACCAATTTGAACACCAAAATACAATCCTTGTGGGTGTTAGACTATGGTGCGAGTTGGCTAATCCTATTGTTTTCTTTTGGGAGTGTTATGATGAGCACCACTAAGAACTTGTGCTAATGGGGACATATCTGGTCCAGGGGTATATCATGATTCGGAATGGCCCTTAAATAGCATTTACCGAGTGTGCAGACACCGTGCTTATAGTATATCTTTTTTAGTTTATGTCATGAGTGTTGAAAATCGACAATCACACACAAATCGATAAACAGAAAAGAGAATAGGGAAGAGAAATATGACACAGTGTTTTACCCTGGTTCACCCAATATAGGCTACGTCCAGCTTGTCTGTACTATAATCTCCTCACCGCCGCTCGTTGCAAGTCACTCGGTTTACAAGGGGAATATAAATAGGATTAAAAGAAACCCTAACAGTAGCTATTCATGGGCCCTAGCCCAAACTACTAATAAAGTAAAATATTACAAAGAATCAGAGGCCCACAACAGTACCTAGCTTCTACGGGCCTGGGGGCGCTGCCCCCCGGACCCCCGCCCGCTCACCTGGGAGCGGGACCCCAGTTGGCTTTCTGCTGACCCTGCCAACAAGAAGGGTTGTCTTCTGACTGCGAAAGATGAGCCATATCCAACAATAAGCTCAAATAATGATAAAGTGGAAAAAGTATAAATAGAAAAAATTTTCCCATCTACCATTAATGTGGTCTGCATTAAGATTTCATTTCAGTTTAATTTGTCAAAAGCTAGCTAATTCAGGCGTTTATTTGTTGCCACATACATTACATCACAATTCAAATCACTAAATGAAAAAAAAAGAGATGATTTCTCCATCATTCCAGGAATATGTTCAAGCCATTTGATGAGTGGCTATGAAGATAAATTGTAGAAATATTATTGGTGTTTTGGACAGAGACATGATTTCAAGAGGCTCATGTGTGGTGCTCAAAATGAACCAAGTCGAGTTGAACATAATTTGATTCAACTCAATTCGAATTTGTTGAATTTGTAACTTTAAGTTTGGTATGAAATTTTATTTTTAAGTTGAACTTATTTTGATTTAAATTTGTGAAAAATTCGATTTGATATAAAAAAAAAGTATGATTGCTTAAAAAAAACTCAAACAATCATGTACTAATTTGTTTCACAAAGATGGACATGATATTTTTAAACTGGAATGTATAGCAGCATTTTTTGGCCATTAAATATATAATTCTCCTTTGATGTGATGAAAGCTTTGGCAGATGATGTTTGACAGGAAAATGATACTGGAGTTGAACTAAAAAAAAAGGCTGGGTGTGGGGGACAGTCACACAGCAAAAGTAAAGGGGTTATTATACAGACACAATAAACAGTAAAGATTATGAGTACATAGTCTATGTAACCAAATTTGATATTGTTATTTAATTGTAAGTTATTTTTTATAATAAATTTATTAATTTTTAAATATTTATCTTAAAATTATATTAATAGTCCTTTTCTTATTTTAATCGGTCAAATATTAATTTATTAGTTGTTAATTTTTTATTGATGGAGATTCAAATTTACGATTTTTTCTCTCTTTTAATTATTAAATAATTCTTAATTATTATGTTATTTTTATTGATTAACGAGATAAAATATTTTACACTATACCAGTAATTAGTCTCAAAGATTAATGTGTTTCATCACTAGATAAATAGAAAATTATTATAAGATAAAACTCAGATACTTTAAATGTTTTATTTGTTAATTCTTAATTAAAGTGAAACTTTCACCTTAATAATACTGTAGAATTATATCAAAACAAACTCAAATATTGATTGAAAAACCACACTAAAATCACGTGGAATTCTTCCATGCCACTTATTGTCCCACCTTCTGGCTCAAAGTTCGTGGTTATTATTAATCTCTTCCTCTCACTTCTTACTTCTCTTTCGTCTACGTCTCTATCCATCTATATCTAATGTGACACTAAAACAGGAAACGAGAGAATACAACTAAACTTGTAATCACAAGATTTTACCATTATTTTCAAAGTAGACTTCTATGTACAATATGTTTCCGCACTCAATAGACATTTCCCATTTGTTATGTCCCTACCGTACACATAAATACAGCATTTAATTAGAAGAAGAAAGTACGTACGTACTGTGGCATTTTGATGACTTGGTTTTGCTTTGCCATTAATTTTTTGATTTGGTTGGCGAGGAGGAACCTCACAAGAGGAAACGTTCACCTTCCACCTTCCGATAGAACATTTTGTAAAATACTAGGTAGATAAAATTCAACACCAAGAACCTAAATTTGAGCCCGTGATATTTTGTCACATTTATAGATTTGATATCTTACCCTGAAATTTTCTTTCATAGACAATTAAATTCCCTTCACCAGATGTACTACTGCATGCGTGCTAATGACCCTCTTCTTTCATTCCTACAGTTTGCAGTGCATTTGACTCTATCTCGTTGAAACAGTTAAACCCAAAATCATGAATACCAAAGTCTTGACAGTCCAATAACCAAGCGCAATTTTCCTCCCAAGATGGTAACAAACTCATGTTATTGTTAGTGTTCTCTAGGTTAGGTGTTGTGTCCCATAATGCTTCCACCAGAGGAGTTTCATCCAGCCACATGCTGTTTAATAGAGAATCATCACTGCAAATGCTTTCTAGCAAATGTGAATCATCCCCAGAAGAATTTTCAGCTTGTGATGAACTTGAATTCTCCTCCGAGTTGAGAAGAACCCCATTAGTTTCCTTGACCTGATCATCAAGGTTATTGCCAGGTTGTGGCAAATGCTCTGCAGGGGAGGATGAACTATCCTGAGAAGATGCTGCAGCTTGTTTATTGAGAGGTTCGTGAGTAACGGGATCGATACCCATCTTAAGGAGTTTTTTCTTGATATGGGTGTTCCAGTGATTTTTAATCTCATTGTCAGTTCTTCCAGGTAACCTGGCAGCAATCTTGGACCACCTGAGACACCAATCAACCATATATATCAAAAGTCCATTATACACATAAGATTGATGTGGATGTCTTTCTTTGGTCACAAAGACATGTACCAATCATATCAAACATGTAATTGCTTTAGGTAATACTAACATCTTCAACTGAATTATCATTATTTATCTTGTAACTGAAAATATTTTTTAAGATTTAAATATGTTTTTATTCTTGATATATATGAATTTTGCATTTGATCTCATAAATTTTTTCTTTGAATTGGCTTCCTCATATTTAAAAAGTTTTGTTTTAGATTCTTGATATTAGTGAAGTAATTAATGTGTTTATTAAATATTTGATATCGTCATTTCGACGACAGTTCAAAAACTGCCATTATTTATTTCTAACACCAAATTTAAATTTTCCGGCAGATAAAAAACAGCCATAGTCAATTAAAGTAAAAAAAAATAAAATAAAACATTTAGAAGGAGAAGAGAGAATATAAAAATTTTAAGAATTGAACGATGAATCGAAATTTAAATCAAGAAAGTAGGTCAGCATCTACCTTTCGTTTGAGCCCTTGCAGACGGGAAACAAGGGAGTTAAGGTGGTTGACGACATCGTCAGGGGATAGGTCGGTGGCAGCGAGGAAGGTTCAGAGACTCCGTCAGTCGGGGAGGGTTCGACGACGAAGGCTGCGCGAGGTTTGTGGTGGCGGTGGTGGTGATCGAGGTTCCGACTGCTTCGGTGACGCCAGAGATGACGATAGACATCTCCTTCTCGACGGCACAGTGGTTGGCACGAAGGGTTTTCTTGTAGTGCTCGAAAGGACCTTGGGTTGCAAGTGGCGACCGCAACCCCTCCCTTTGCACCTTCCTCTCCCGCCTTGACCTTCAAGGCCATGGCCCTCAAACCACCTCGCCGTTTTCATTCCCAACTCCTCTTTCAGATCGGATTTTCTTTCGAGGAGTGAGGGTGGGGGTTGCATCATTGGCGTAGCATCACCGATTTCCAAATCTCAAAGGTCTCTACAAAACCCCCTCTAGCATCTTCACGACGTTGGTCTTTCGGTTGGGGTTTGTTTCGGTGAAGTGAGGGATTGTGACTTTGGAGGTTGAAATAATGGTTTAGGTGAGGGAACGTGGCACGCTAATGGTGCCGGTCTATTGATTAATTTTGGGAGATTTGTTGATTTTAAGTTAATAATACTAATTCCTAAATTATGTTTTTCTGAGTTTTTAATTAACCCATTACAGAAGCATAACTCCAAAGGCATTTAACAAAGATGACGAAACATGAAAGAAATAGACTAAAGGGGTTCATGACAGTAACTATGGTGATGCGATCATGATAGGAGGAAGAAATAGAGGAGGACGGAAGAGAGAGGCGTAAAAAAAGGGTGAAATAAGAGAGAGAAAAAAAATTATTTTAAATTTGATTTTAAAATAAATACTAAGGAACAAAATAAATAGCATTATTACATATTTAATAGATATATCATCACTTAATTAATTATAGATATCTAAAACAGAACTTTTCAAATATTAAGAAGTCGATTCAAAGAAAAAAATTATTAGAGATTAAACACAAATTTGAGTATATTTAAGTCTATTTTTTATTACTCTCCAACAAATATCAGTTCCAATGATGTGGAGTAACATTTGAGGTTGAATATAATTAGACAGATCGATGGAGTTCTGCCCTTTCAAATATATACATACCATTTGGTATACATGTATGAAAAATTCACGTACGCAAAGTAAATAGTAGATGAGAATTTGAGAATAGATAAGATACTCCTACTATATTGAAATTTATAAATATATGTTAATATATCTACTAGTAAACCAGACAAGTATTCAATTGCTTCAGCCTCAAGTAACCTTTGTTTCAAACATGGTTTTAAATGCGTTACCTTCTTCAACATTATTAATGGTTTAAACTTGAAGTCACAGTATCTAAGGACTAAGCTCCTTCCAATATAATTTTGGAAAAACCAAACTAACGAGCAGGGATCATTAATTGTTGAACATAGGATTAGGACAAACAAACCCATGGTAATTATTGTGTGAATACATTGTCTACAGGCACGGACACTTACAAGTCCAAGATGTACTAAAATAATAAATAACAAAAAAATCAGTTTTTCATACTTATAAAAACTCTGTTCATGAAAGAATTGTTCACAAAAAGAAGGCAATGCATGTAGCTAAGCTTGTGAAGAACAAAAAACCTGTTGCCAAGACGGCCATGGAGATCAATAACAAGTTGCTCCTCTGCCTCTGTGAGGATGCCTCTCTTCAAGTCTGGGCGAAGATAATTCGTCCAACGAAGGCGACAACTCTTGCCACAGCGCTTGAGGCCAGCAAGCTTTGGCACAGCACGCCAACAGCACTGGCCACTGGTGAGAATGAAGTTGATGAGCTTCTTGTCTTCCTCAGCAGTCCATGGACCTTTCTTCACCCCAAGTTTGTCACAGCAGGGTTGCCTTCCCATAGCACTAACACAAAACAACACCACTTGCTAGCTAACCAATGTAATTCCCCAAACTAAATGCAAAAGTCTTACCAACACTAGCTTGTAATGAGTAATGACCCAAAAAGCCCCACACCCCACCCACCTTTATATAAAGCCCTCTCCTTTTCTTGCTTAAATAATTAATTACATATATGTGCAATAAAATCATGCATCAAGAGAATTTTTTTAAAACGGGGGTCTCAGGAGGCAGGGATAAACAGAAGAAGGTTGAGGGCTCCACCATGGGTTGTGAAAGGTACGTGGGAACTAATATGGGTTTTTCTGGTGTTTTTAGCTACACAAAATGTGTGACGCTGAAAGATGGGTGACCCAAAAGCAGAACTATATGTAAGCATCCCAAAGAAGTATAAAAATTTTATGTGCAAAATAATTATACTTTTTTAAAATTTTCGATTACGAAATATGCAAAATGCACTGCCCTGATTTCACTCTTACTCCACCATTTCGTCACCACCACGTTTACGTGACCACTGGGCTTCAGGTAATGGTACGGTGAGGGCGATTGCTGTAAGTCCTGAAACTCTATTTCTTTGATGTGCTCCAAGAAAACTGATCCAACGCTGCAAAATCATCACATCACATAGGGACAACTAGGTGCCCCTGAATCAAAAGAGCTCATAGACATTCCTGATATACAAGATTGGACAACGATCTCTAGAGATTCCAAAGCCATAACTTTGTAATTTTCTCCCAATTTTCCACCTTGCAAGTTATAACTCCCACCTCGCTTGTGTCCATGAAACTGGCTATCATTAATGCAAGTTGTGGAAATTTTACTGAGACAAACGTATGTGCGAAATCAATTGTGGAAAGACTCCAATTTAGCCACGACTTTAGCACGTTTGGACTTTGGAAGGATGACTATAGGGGCTCTAGAATAAATGGTTACGATTATTTTCACTAGTCATAACTACGAAGAGGATATTCTTGCAGCTATGTTAAAAGGGGTTGATATTTACGCCCCAATGAGAAAGCATTGATGTATTTAGGCAATGTTCAGTTGCAGCATATGCTAGTTGAAGCCAAACAATAAGGAACCTGGTAAAATCTTAAATGGAATAATGTTGTATCAATACTTATTTTCTTTCCAAGTTTTCAAAGTTTGGGTCAACTACTTGCATGTGCTCGTATATTTGTTGTTTTACAAAAATTAAATTTGTTTTATAAAATTATTATGAACCATAAAACTCTCTTTCAGAGTATTTATCATTGGATACCTAAATGGAATATGAAACTACTCTAAGCTAAAACCACCTCATATTAATTGATCCACCTGTTCGTCGAACATAATAGATATATAGAGGGTGCTTAAAGTCATATTTGGGAATAAACAATCAAATGTGCACACTGCACAGAGCCACAGAGGAAGGAACATGTGTTTCCAAAACTGAGCCATGGAAGAGCAAAGCATTAGGAGATATGGTCAAGAAAAACCTTCTCAACCCTGGCACGTACACTAGTGAACACTAGATCACAAGGTTCCATATTATTTCATGAATAAAGAATTGATTCTCAAATGCTCAAATTAGTATTATGTAAAAGCCGATGAATTATTAACATAATTGATGTATACAATACGGTTAATCATTATTAAATCTGGATTAGATTTTATTATATATTCAACATGTGTATTATTTTCACAAGCTAGATATACTCATTAGCTGGATATGTATAAAGTTGGATCACAATCTTGGTTTGATGTCTTTGACACGGACTGGGCATGATCTTGTTGATTCTAACGCGAATAAACAGGCCGTTGTGTTTCGTCTACCTACGTCTAATTATTTCTAGACCGTTCCATTCTCAGATCAGCTTTGTCACAGATTGGTTGATTGATGAAGCATTCGAATACGTTTCCTTTTTCTTTTTTTTTTTTTATATATATATACAATGGCAGGTCTAGAGTGTTTTTTAACCTTTACTTAACCATTAAAGAAAAGGAATCACAAACAAGTAATTGGCATAATTATACATCGCGAAGCATGCACACCAAGGAAAAAAGGTGACCAATAACTGACACCACGATAAATCCTAGTCAAGAGATATTTTTACATACACTTGGTATATACGACTTGTAAGCACAATATCACTTCAAACCCCATATATATATATATATATATATATATATATATATATATATGTATATGTATATGTTGTTAAAAGAGTTTAAATTCTAGTATAAATTTTTAGACTCTCAACCAATCAAATTAATATTGTGGTAAGTATAATTTTCAAGCTAATTATTATATATTAAAGTTTATAATTTTATTATATAGACAAATTTTTAAAAATAAAACATATTTTTAAAATATTTTGAAATTTGGTGTTGTTTGGAAAATATTTCAAAGTCTGGGGTGTGTTTGAACACACCTAACTTAGGTGTGTTTTCCATGATTATGACACGTGTCATGCATGCGTGATGTATATAAACTTCGAAGTGTCATAATTTTTTATAGGAATGTCCTATTGAAGTGTATTTTATGTCAAAACGCTAAAAATTAAGAGAGGAAACGGGATTTGATCAACTATTTTTTCCAAAAAATTTCTCTAAGTACCTTAAAATTAGTATTTAATCTTCAATCATCCAAAAATTTTCTTGTTTTTTACTTTTTTAATTATTTAATTAGTTAATTTAATACTATTTTTATATTTTTAATTATTTCTCTTAATTTCGAACGTTTTAACATATTGTACATCTCGATCGGACATTTCTATCAAAAGTTAGACCATTTGAAGGACATACACCACCAATTATGCATGCGTTTTGACATATTGTACTTCAAATTGTCTAACTATTTTTTAATATATCATATTCTTTCATAAACAATATTTTATATTAAATAAGAAAATTTATAATTATTCTTATTTTAATGTTCTTATTTTCCTTTATATTAAATCACACGAGACTTGAACTATAATTTAGTCAATTTTGATATGATCCGAAAAAAGGAAAATACTCAAGAAAATTTATAATTGAACAGATGAAACGTCAACTTGAGTTTTTTTTTTTTTGAGATATTTACCCAATTGCTTAAATAACATTTCATTCTCTCATGATATTTCTTCATACATTTAATAAAAATTGATATTAAAAATTAGTTATATAAAAAATTCAAAAAAATATTAAACAAAACCATATAAAAATAAAAAAATTATATTAAAAAATAATATTAAAAAATATAGAAAATATATTAAATAAAATAATATATTAAAAATTAGATATACCAAAAATCCAGAATATATTAAATAAAATCATATAAAATTAAAAAATATACTAAATAAAACAATATTAAAAAAAGTAAAGAAGATCATATCTATGATGAAGATCGGTCTAAAAATATTTTAAAATTAGATAAAAATAACAATTAATAATATTAAATGATATTTTACGTCAAAAATTAAAACACGCCCAATTTTTGTGTCTATTTTAGTCACTAATAGTTTTTGCAACTGAATGTTATGGTCGCAAACATAAAAAATATAAAATCACAATATTCTGTTGCAAAAATTGTTAGTGACCGAATTAGCGACCGAATGAGTCACGCCTCATTTGGGTGTGTTTAAACACCCCAGATTTCAAAATATTTTTCAAACAACACCAAATTTCAAAATATTTTAAAAATTTGTATTATTTTAAAAAATTCGCTTATTATATATGATAAATTTTAACTGGATAATAATAAAAAATATTTTACAAGATCAATATATGCATTATTTATTCTTGTTAAAAATATTTGACTCAAAGATTTACTCACAGTTTGGGTACATTAAATATAGACAAGAAATTCTTCCAAATAAAAAACATTTCCTTTTCTCATGTGTTTATCAGAGTGCATGTATCCTTCCCAGGATGAAGATGTCAAAAGAATTCTTCCAAATAAGATTTTCTTTCGTAGGAGTAATCTTTTTGAAGACAGAAATATTCACATTATAATAAGATTAACTCTTTGTTAATACTGATGTTATTTCGACTGCTCGTTGAAATAATGTTTTATATTAATACTGTAATGTTTCAAAACTTGAAGATTTAGAGCATCAAAAACGAAAGTTATTAACCTTGGAGATTAAAGATGAAAGTTCTTAATAATAAAGATCGAAGATCAAAGACATCAATAATGAATATTTATGAGAAGTTTGTAGCGATTATGAATAGTTAATAATGTAATAAGGATCGAAATTTATAAATACTCATATATTCTTATGTTTTATTGCTTTCTTTTATATTTGTTGCACTTTTGGTTGGACCTTAATTTCCTTTCAATTTCATTTTTTTCTCAAAACTCGTTATTCTTTTAATTTTCAACATCTTTTATTTGCGCACTTTACTTTCTTTATGTAGTTAATTTGTTCTCATGACCAATCTTCAAGATTGATAAAAAGAATTAACACAAAATAATCCATGACAAAGGACCTATCAAGAAAGATAAAAAATCTCCAAAGAAAGTATTTATCTAGTTCCTCAAATATTTATAAGATTATATTTCTTAACAAAAATAATTTCAAAATAACCATTAACTCTTTTATGACAATTTTTTTATAAGGTAAATTCTAACTCAAAACGTTATTTAATAGAAATATTAAAGACGTACGATTTGAATAAATCCCACAGGATAATATATGCATTTCCTTATGATAAATCTGATAGTGATCGAGAGACTTTAAATATAACATTTATTAGATCACCCACACGGCACTTGTCGGGAGCAGTTACCAACCAAAAATTTCGGTCTCTTGACTTGCAGGCCTTTAGTATTTGTGGGCATGGGTGGACCCTTCTTCCCCGTCTAAGCTTCAGAATCACACTTTATTGCTTATGTATGCACATCATAAAGAAAAAAAAATGCATTCTTATTATCATAAAAACCATAATGGGTTCAACTAATACTGACGAAACCCTCAATGAAATTTGTGACAAAATACTGTGGCAAAAGTTTAAAATCAAATTTGACAACTTTTGAGTTTGAACAACAATATTTTTTTCTCTAATCATGAGATTGAACATAAGTGTGATTAATTTGTTGAAATTAAGATTAAATCATTTGAATAATATTAAAGGTTCATCTTTGATAAAAGTAATTCTTGACTAAACTTTATTTATTTCTTAATTAATATTCAAGTTAATTGAGATGTTTTTTCCTTGATGAAACGAAAAAATGTTTTTTCTCTGTAATTCTTTTTTTTTTAATCCAATTAAACTTATTGTACTGCGTAATTTAATCATTGCACTTCGTTGTACTACAATTATTATTTTTAAAAGAAAATAATTTTAGAGCAACTCGATCTTAGCTTATCCAAAGTATCCAATTTAGAGCGCTACGTGTCCAAAATCGTATTGACTTGCAAAGCACTACACGATACTCGTGAGATATCAACCTGCTTCGTGATCTGTACTTCTGTAGTAGCCATATATAATACACGTATAATTTCCGCATATTGAAGCAGAAATATAGAATAATGAAACTTCAATATCACTGTTGTACAATGTTACGAGGTTAAGCTATATATATATTTCACACTTCATTGCGTATGTGTTGCCCTCATGATCCGCCAGCATACCTTGTTAAGCTGATCAAATCAAGAAAAAAGAAGAAGAAGGAATTCCTTACTTCAATCAATTAAAATTAGCGAGAAAATTAAGATAGCATAAGTAGTTTCACGGATTATCACTGAGTAATCATTATGGAAGTTAGGTACAAAGACGTAGAGTGGTATGTATAAGCTAATTCATTGCTTGCAAGTTGGAGCTGTCCGCACCCATTACTGTAGAGGTTGTGAGTTCATTATCAGATCGATTCTCCATCTTGACGGTTGCCCTGACATCCTCACGCCACTTCAACTTCGATTTTGTTCCTGCCTTTTGAATTTCCTTTCGAACACTAGTCTAAAATAGCTTTTCTGTTGCACGATCAATACATACTTTTATGATTCATAAAATCTCTTTTAAAACGCATGACAAATCTCGATATTTCTTGACTACAGTGTAGATGAAAGATACCTACAAAGATATTCAGCTGCTTAAATTAGTATATGGGTTGCAGGTGTGAAATAAAGAGAAGGGTAGAGTACTGTTCTCGTATTTGGAGGGTTGCCCTTTATGTGCAGTACTGGTGTTCTTGCAAAATAAGAAAGTTATAGCTTTAAGTGGAAAAGTATTTGTTGAAAGAATAAAAGATAGGGTAAAATAACATTTTGGTCCATTGTATTTTTATATATTTTTTTATTTTGATTTTTTATATTTTAAAAATGTCATTCCAATCTTTTGAATTTTTGAATGGATTCATTTTAATCCTTCCCTTAACATTAACACTTTTAGTATTTTAAATTTTAAAATAATAAATTTTAATATTATGACGCTTAAAAATTATTATTAAGTGTAAATTAACTATTATGATTAATTTAAAATAGTAACGGCATTTAATACCCAGGACCTCAACGTTGTCTTATAGCAAAGAATGCTTTGAACTCTCCTCTTCTTCCCACCACCATCACCACTTTCTCTAGTTGTCACGCCTCCACCAAATTTCGTCGACTCCAAATTCGCCATCACAGCAACAACTGCAGCGAAAACGTCAACGTTGTACAACAAAGCCAGCCATTGATCTTACAATCCCATGAAGGAATACCGTCAAGAACCAAACCGCTCCTTTTGCTAGTGAATCCAACGAAGCATTGACCTTTATAACACAATTGGCCAAAATTCAAGTAAGAAAAGCTTATTTTTTCCAACTCAAATTTCATTTCCAGTTTATTCCTCGAGGAGTACAACCCAACCCTACCCAACCCAACGACTACAGGAGTACCGTCGCAAGCACCAGCGTAGTGGCCCACGAGGTTTAGATGATGCGCGAGCTCGAGCTCTAGGAGAGATGGAGGAGGAATAGAAGGAGCACAAGAAGGAAAGGGAGAGAGAGGTATGTTTCTAGAAAAGAGTTGCGATTGGTTTTTGGGGGTGCAGAGAGCATGAGCGGGATGATTAGGGTTTTGGTCTGGTTCAACTCGGGGTTGAGGAAGGGGGTGTCATCGGAGGCCCAGCAAAGGCGAAGATGGTTCTTGAAGTTGACGGTGGCACGCCAATGACATAATGGGGGTTTTGATTGACATGAAATTTTGATTTAAACTTGAGACTGTGTTTAGGATTTTTATTTGAATTTGGAATTGTAGTTTGGATTGGGATTTTTCTGTTGGTGGTCTTGAACTAGCCATGCATATTCGTTCTTCATCTTTTGGAATTGATACATAAAGGCGGTTTTAATTGCCACTGTATTAAATTAATTAATTTAAAATTTAAATCTCTAACGTTGTCAATTAAAAACTGACAAAGGAATCATTTTGATAACATTCGTAAATATAAAAGAGTAAATTAAATATTTTTAAAATATAAAATATTAAAATGAAAAAAAAACAATGAATCAAAATAATATTTTAACCTAAAAGATTAGTCCAACCGATGCTGAAGTTTCGCCGTCAGAAATAAACCATTAAACATCACTTTTATTTGTATTTCCTTTTTTTTTTGTTGTAAAGGAGACCTTAAAGGCCCAATTAGTATTTCCTTAAAGTCTAGCAAACCAATTGAATTATAAAGTTTTGAATATAGGTGTCCTGTCGCATGTTGCTGAGACCGTTTCATGTCATTCTCACCATCCAAAAAGAATAGTTCATGAATGTAGTAGAATCAATTAGCAAGCAATTACCAGTGTCAGCGGCTTTTTGTGTTCTTTGGAAATCTACAAAATATTCCTATAAACAAGGAGCATTTCAAGAATTAATAGTGCTCGGTAGTGGCTCTCAACCAACTAAGCACATTGTATGGTCATTAATTCTAGCGTATCATTTGGGTAATGAGAAAATAATGATTAATGTTACTATCTTATCAAAGAATTCTCATATTAGTATTATATTAGGGCTTACTATATCTGAAAGTAATTAATACATCAACTAGTGAGTAATGCATTCGTCACCAAGAGAAACGCTACACAATAACAATAGTAGTATTTGCTAATTGCTAATCACATGGACGGATTGTCATGACTCATGGAAAACTGATGTGACTAACTAAAAGTTATCAAACCACTTGTTTAGTGCTAGTGCGTTAGTGAAACCTCGTCAGTACTGTGTCTTGTGCACGCTTGACATTTTCTTTTTCTTCATTTCTTTCAATTCATTTCGATTAGATTTCTGACAGCGTAATTGGTAGTCAGACTCAAAATTTCAACGGCGTAATTGGTGGTCAGACGACAAGTGCAATTCCAACACAAAGCATTTCAGACCGCAAGGAATTTTGTAGCTCAAGTATGGCTAAACTATATCTATATGGGTGTTGGTAGAAAAATTTAAGAACAAGCTACGAAGTATGAGTTGAATGTAAACTAATAAATCTTACATCAAATCAGGTCATTTTATAAGATTTGAGACCCTTTTATGTTTTACAAATGGACTTTGGTGGTAGAAGACAGCTACATTCCATTAAAGCTTTCAAAATTCAACACAAGTTGATCCCAAGAAAATTACAAAAATATAAATACACCAGGAAAAGAAAAAAAAAAATAGTCCTCATATATGTTTTTCTTTATTAATATAAATTTTTTTTTAGCAGAAATTTATCTGTCCGTATAGATGTTATGAATCCACACTGTTAACATGATCCACTTATAATGTTAATTATTTTTTTATCAATAAATATTAATTATTAATTTGTTAATAATAAATTATTTTAATTTAATCATTAATCTCAATTTTAAGTCTGTTATTGTATTAAATTCTGTAAGGAGGTATTTTTCCCATCTATTAAAATAAGACTTATTCTTGGGAACACTTATTTCCATGTCTGTTTCAAGGTTTACAACTAAAACTTATCTTGGGATTTTTTTTTTTTTATTATTCCCAAGGTGTGAGTATATTTTATTCCCATGAAAACAATTCAAATTTTACTAAATGAGTCGTGGGTAGTTTTGGACAGTGACCTTGAATTATTTTTGTCTATGTAATCCTAAGAATAAGTTTTTAAACCCTATACAACATAGGTATGATAAGTTTTTAAGATTGTCATTCCAATAAATCGTATTCCAAAATAATAATAAAATTATTCTTCAAAACAAAAGCTTAGATTATTATTTGTTATTTTTTGCATTTGCTTACACATTACGGAACTGGAGCGGCAAAACCCTCTCCACCAGAAGAGATGAAACCCCTACATTAAACTATTAATATCGTAGACTCGGAGAATAGGGTGACATTACATTGCAAAGGCTTGAGTTTGAGTTTTGAGTTAGATGGCTAACCTAGACACATTAACATGAGAAGACACCATGAGATGACACCTTCAAACTGATTGTTCGTGTGAAAATTTCTTTCTACGTAATGTTTCCAAGTCTTGTGTAATGTTATGTTATATGTTCAAACACCCTACACTTTCCCATTAGGATACTGCCCTGTGCCAATCCTATGCAGCTTTTTGAGAAGCCTTATTTCCCTTCTAAAATCTTTTAAATTATGCTTATATTTCACAATTATCTTTAACGGCAATTAAAAGCCTAGTTGTTTTAGAGTTTAGAAAAAGATAAAAAAAATTATTCCATAAATAAGAGTTTAACAATAATATACTAATAATATAAAATAAATTCAACCACAAATTACTGTTTATTTTTAAGATAATTTTATAAAAATTAATTAATGTATCATGAATTATGATTAAATGATAATATAAAATAATACATTATCTTTTTTCTAGATAAATATTAAGAACAAATTTAGTGCAAAATCTTGAGTAAGAATCTTCAGTTCAAGATCTGATCTTCACTAGATCTCTCAATAAAAGAAACATAGAGATCTTTAATATAAAGAATGAGTTCTTGTAAAAGAACCCTTGAGATCTGCACTTCGTTAAAAAAAAAATTATTTTTCCTTTTTCTCTTCCCTTAAAAATCTCAAGATAAGATCTACCATTAAAGAACAAAATAAGAGGAATCTTTAAAGATTTTCAATCTTACATAACATTATAAGATCTACTAAAACATGATCTAAAATTTCAATTTAAAATTTACTATTAAAGATGTTCTAAATGCGCTTTCCAAAATTTTTTACCCACGAGAAATATTGAAGACACCCCAAAAATTGAGATATGGGTGAGAAGTAGAAAGACACAGACAAGGATAAGAATGGAATTTACATAGACAGCTTCTAACGTGGGAGTCTTTTCCAGGTCCCCCAACGTGGGAAACATTTTTTTACCCGATAGATCCGTTTATTTTAAAATCAATGTTTTTTCAATTTTTTATTTTCTTTTTCCTCACTTTTCCAATTTTGTCACTTTTATTTTTTCCTTTCCTTTTTCTCTTTGAACGTTGTTACACAACCGCATCATCTCCATCAATAACAAAGATTAACTGTACCAAAATCAACAAAAATTAACGGTGGTTCACAATGATCCTTGCGAACGAGAGTGCGCGACAGCAAAACCATTGCAACCGCAAAACCACAACAAAACCTATGCATTGTTTTCGTTCGCTCCCAAATCGGCACGCCGCGAGAAGACAAAACTGTGAGCTAGATCAATTAAGGAACATGGGTGGTTGGGATTTGGGTTTGCACGCGGGTAAGTAGTGTGGTTTGGACTGAACTTTCCAGATTTGGTTTGGAAAATGGATTTGCAAATATGGAAAAGAAGGGGAAAAAGGGAGAAGAAAGAAAGAAAGGAAGAGGCAAACAATTATCAAGAAAAAAATACAAAACGTCGTCGCCGAAAATTGCCTCTAACGGCGGCACATGGTGGACGACTACAGTTAGTGTAAGAAGGAGGAAGATGAAGGCTACGGAGAGAAATGACAGGTAAAACAAGAAAAAATCAATCTCATCCATCCAATTAAATTTATAAAGATTCGATTGATATAAAAAGTTTTTCACGTTGGGAGAAAGTCTCCCACAGAAGAAGTCTTCTAATATATATATAAAAAGATAGAATGAAGACATCCACAACAAATTTGATAAGGAAACAAGGGTACGGATAAATTTTGCACCAGTAATATGAAAAATGCAGCAAAACACTTGAAATTGCAATTTGCCGAGAAAACAGTAAAAATCAAAATAGTGTAATGGAAAGTCTTATTCTAGTATGTATATGTCTTTGTCAAATGTCTAACTTAATTGAATCAACAACATACACCTTAAATCTCTTAATATTAATTATTATATATAAAAAAATTCTAGTATATTTTTTAGTACATATATGCTTAACCAATACTTTTAAGTAAATATGACGGATTTTCATAAAAAATTTGCTCTGGTGATATGATGAAAAGCAAATATGTAAGTATGAAACAAATTTTCATCCAACAAGGTGGGTAATAATTACCTTTTATATATATAGAAAGGGAGGGTCAAAGTCCGTTTTTAATACAATATCAATAATATTTTTAATCCTAAATAAATATGATCAGTAATAATAGATGAACTAATGATAAATACGAGAAAATTTAAAAAAAAATAGTGAAAAAAAGAAAGAAAGAAAAAAAGATAAAAGAAAAAGCTCCTTTGTAATACGAGTAAGAAAATTTTGTGCCACATCCCTCCTCAAAAAAAAAAATATACATACAGAGGAAGGATCCGTAATTCCTATATTCATGTAAGCCTGAGGATAAAAAGTGAGCAAAAGTAGCCTCTCTATACACAAGAGGTTACTTATTAATGATTGTCCTATCCCGTGTAGTGCCGTATAATTCAATAGTTATGACTTTGGTTAAGATATGAAAATAATCGAATAAGGGTTTTAAGATCAGCCCAAAACAAATATCGATATGGCATCATGAACACTTCTAAAAAGATTTTATTCTTGAACAGAAAAATTCGATAAACTTAATAAAGAGAGAATCCATTGGCATGAATCAAGTAAAAATTGAACCTACAAATTCTTCAATTATGTGATGCTTTGTTAAACTTTTGGACAAAAAACTTATGTGCACACGCACACACGCCATTTTTTAAATTAGTGGCGATGGATTTTAAATATTTTGAACATTAATACAATTATAATTTGTTTACAAAATAATTCATAAATTTTTACAAGTTTTATCTTTATTTCAATAATGATTTTATGAAGAAAATTATAATTTATTTTAAAAATAATAATAGTTAAATTCATAAAATAAGATTTTATTAAATAAGTATTTTTTATCACTATGCTATTAATCCAAAATATCTATTAATTTTCTAAATCAACCTAATTAGTCATCTTTAATAAATTTTTTCATTCCCTGATCAAACCAAAAACATATACTTGAGACTGCATTATTCATAATCATTACCTTATTGTTATTTGAGCGAGTGCCTTATTCATTAGCATTATGATCAGAGACACAACTGCTTGTACTTGATGGTAGACAGCTTCATATCAACAGTGGACATGGAGTCGCAGCTTCACGTTGAGCTTTGGGGAAAGAAGTGGCACGTGTTGAAGGCTAATAGAAATTAATCTAAACCATTAGATCAAAATAAAAGAGGGTACGAAATTGATACTCCTAAATCTTAATCCTAAAATAATTAGATAACTTCCCCTTGAAAGTTATAATATATTTTATCATCTAATCTTACATCTATAATTTTCGTACTTAGATTCTCTGTAACACAACAGCCCCTACCAGCAACATATTAGTCTTTCATAATTAAATATATAAATATATTTTTATACTCCTATTTTTAATAACCATTAGATTCAAATCCAATGGTCAAAATCACTGCTGCAACAATCCACACATAATTTTAAGTGTAGCAGCTGTCCACCTATAGCATTATTGAAGTGGATCATCATCTATCTAATCTTTTATTTACTATTTTCTATTAAAAAAGTATGTGAATAAAACCGAAAATTGATCCAATCAAAATCGCTTTAAATCGACTGGATCTAATTAAATTTTAAACTAAACCGATTGGATCAAACAATTTTTCTCTGCTTAACTGATCTAACCTAATTTGCAAACACTCCTATCTATAATTATGGTGCTAGTAATCAAGTGCGTTCAAACCACTGCCAGTCATAAACCAGACCTCTACAGGAATCACTGGACAAAGCTAAGAAACTATTATTTCATTTTTCCTGAAATGCAAAAAATATCAACTCTAAATATTCAAATTCACTCGGGAAAATAACATTACATTGTTGACAAATAAACATGGCTACCAACACGAGCTATAATAGGGCACCTAAGAAACAGGACTAACAAACGGTAAAAAGTTTAATTCGTTAAAATTAAAAATGCAATAAACATTAAATACCCGATGCCATAGGGCTGTTCTCAGATAACTTATAAGCATCTAAAAGTATTCACTTGGGACCACCTCCAAGTTTGGTCATCATTTTCGCAATTACAGGACCAACCTTTGGATTTGATTGATGCTTGGCAAAATTAGCAGGGTTCTTCATAACTGCACATAATACAACAAATAAAAAAAGGAGAAATTGGAATTAATGACCGGCAAATCAAATATTTTCTACGCAAAAATGAACTCTAAAATATGGGACAAAAGTAAAAACAAAAAATGGGTATAAATAACATATTTAGTGTAACTGGGTCATCATCAACTTCCTATCGAGCTTGACGTTTCCTAATAGATCTTTTCAAATGGTCATTTATTCCTGAGCAGGTTATGGAAACGGAAAATACTGTGTGTGTGTGTGTGAGAGAGAGAGAGAGAGAGAGCAGTTTCTTATGAATTGTCATGTAAAGTTGTAAATGATAGAAAAAGTTCATTCTTTCGCATTTTATAAGCTGTACATCAAAACGGTGCCACTGCCCATTCAATTCCCTACAATCAGTAGCCAGGTCAATCAAGTCTTATGCCCAAACAGGATAGGAACTACTAAATGTGTCAGAGACAGAGGAGAGCAGGGGTTTTATATATTTCTCAGTCTTGTCAACTACTATGAATAATTGGAAATTCCCATCCAAATTATATGCATCAGTAACTATTGAGAATTTAAATCCAAAAATAACCATGCAAAGACGAGCACATGGCATTGCAGTTTTAATTGAGTCAGAAGTTTATAAAAATTTAAGCTTTGACAACGTCAAATAGGTTCTCAAATAGAGAAAAGTCCAAATTAACTAGAATACAAAAAGAATGGAACCAAACATTAGAACTGATAATTACCATCTTGAAGAGCAGCCATAACCTCCGGATCACCAAATGCCGCCATCAGTTCAGGGTCCTGAGAAATGTTATCCAGCAACATTTGATATCAAGACAAGAATAAGCATTGTGTGCATGTTCTTTAGGAAGAGAGGAATTTTTTGTAATGAATTTTGCTCAAAAGCACACAAAAACATCCAAAGTCCAGATTTACTTACACTCAAGATTTTGCTAAAATCAACGTTTCCAGGCATCCCTCCAGGCATGCCACCGGCCCCAGGGAAGCCTCCCCCAGGCATGCCACCGGCCCCTGGGAAGCCTCCTGGCATGCCACCAGCCCCTGGGAAGCCCCCAGGCATGCCACCAGGAAACCCACCAGGCATACCTCCAGGATTTCTACTGGAAGATGATTGCTCTTGCTTCTTAGCCTTCTCATAGGCAGCCTAGAAAAATATACACAAATGAGCAACTAAATTACATGGGTAGGACATTTTATGGCATGCTCTGTTTTAGCATATCTATATCATAATTGTGAACCTGAGCTTCAGCACGGCGCCGCTGCCTCTCACGCTCCTTTTTTTTATCCTCTCTTTCTTTGTGCAGCCTTTCATACTTCCGACGGTGTTCCTCAATCTTGTGAGCATTTGGTTCCACCTAGGCAATCCAATATTTACAATGAGACACCAAATAATATTTCAAGGTATATATCCTTATATGTTTACAGGTAAATCAATACATTTCAAGGAATCCATATCACTTATGAGGATAACATCACAAACTGTAAAAAAACAACAGATTGCACTGGTTGTATGGCCCACTACTAGCGGCTTAACTACTGTTATCAGTGGAAGATAAATGAAATGAAGGGACAAGAAAGCAAACCTTTTTAAGTACAGCATTTATTTCCTCGTCATAGTCTAACTTTGAAGCCACATGAAGATCCTTTGCAGCTTCTTCCCATTGACCAAGCATTGCTCGTGCTATGCCACGTGACTTGTATCCTTTAGCAGAATCAGGATTAATCTGGAAAAGGCAATACAAAATAAAAATCATTGCATACAGGAACAAGGAAATGTTATTGAAACCAGTGTTGTTATATGGCGGCACTATGGCTGCCATGGCTGGTTTTTTTTGTCAACCACCACAGGCAATTCATGAAGGGAGGCCTGCTATGGCAGCACCATAGGCTGCAATGGCATGTTTATTTGGCAGAATTTTAGCCTTCCGCCATTAATAACACTGATTGAAAATTTGAAACCTAATCCCTCAATCCAGTTGTCATATGCACAAGCAGGGGCAGAACAAAAAAAAAAAGGCAGGACTGCTATACAATACAACTTTAGAACGGGCATGATAGAACTGGAACAGAAACAGAGAAAAAAGTTTGTGTATTATTACTATGGTGCTTCCAATACCCAAGATGAAAAACATATGAGTTTCTTAACTAACTAACAGCTGCTAACTTATGGTTAGTTATAAGTAACAGTTAGTTATCCTAGCTGTTCTAACTAACTGACAGTTACTAAGAGTCTTAGCTCTTCCAAGGATATTTCCTAACATACCTCTTTCCTCATCTATCAATACCACCCCCCCCCCCCCTCCTTCTCTTCAAGATGGACCTTGTCCTCAAGGTCCAGTTGAGGAAAATCAACCTGCCTTTCATGAGCAAGGGTCTCCTTCATCCTCAACTTCCATAATCATCAATCTGAACTGTTTATTCTTACACACATGAGCAGGATTATAGTTCTCTTCACAGTTGAAACATTCTCCTTTGCTAATCTTCTCATTTACTTCCGCGGATGACAAATTATGGAAGATTCTTCTACCTTGCCATCCACTAGATCTTGTTTTAGCAGAATTAGTAGGATCAACTACCTTACTATTTGCTGGTTGTCAATCCCTTACAAATCTCCGATTCGATCCGAATAACTAGGTTTCTTAGTGTTGATCTCTTCTTTCAACCCCTTGAGAAACACCTCCACCAGAAACGGTTCCTCCAACCCTTTCACCATTCTAACACGCTTCTCGAAATGACCTTTGATTTCTTGTACTTTTTCTTCCTGTTCCAGCACCAGCAATGCCTGAAAAGGATTCCCTAAATTAGACGCTTGAAACCTTTGGGAGATTGCAATCTTGAACCCTTCCCAAGAATGGTTTGGGTTCAAAGATTTCCACCCTTGAAACCACCTTGGAGCTTCTCCGTCCATGTCAACCATTACCACTTCCAGCTTATCCTCTTCTCTTACAGCTTGCAACCGAAAATACCTTTCTATCTTCGTTAACCATCCCACCGAATCTCTCTCACACGAATATTGACATTTCAAGAGTTCTCCACTGATTGCCGCCATGCGCAGCGTTCTCCTTATTCCTTCCTATTGAATCGTCTACGTGAACGTTTGATTCTAGAGATTATTTCTCCCATGCCGCCACTAATCGCTGTACCATCCCTTCTATCGAACTCAGTCGCGACTCCACCACTATGCGATTCTCCTCCATCGCCTTCTCCATGGCTTCCATGCGTGTATCCATTCTCGCGTTCGCCTTTGTCATCATTAACTATTCCAAAGCTGCTAGATCAGAGGCTCTGATACCAATTGATAGAACTGGACTAAAAACAGAGGAAAAATTTGTGTGTACTATTACTATGGTGCTTCCAACACCCAAATGGAAAGCAGATGAGTTTTGAGGTCTCACCACCCTCCCACTTCTCAAACTCTCTCCCCCCTCTAATTGACTTTATAGTTTCTTAACTAACAACTATTAACTAATAATTAGTTATAACTAACAATTAGTTATCCTAGCTGTTCTAACTAACTGACAGTTACTAAGGCTCTTAGCTCTTTCAAGGATATTTCCTAACATACACCTTTCCTAATCTATGAAGCCAGATTTGACATTTATAGGAGTGACTGCTTAAAGAGTTATGTAACACAGGAAATATTTGGTTTTAGAGCCCCTCCCCCCCTTCCTTACCCAAAAGAAAACTAATTAAGACCCCAATTAAAAAAAATGCTTAGATACTATATATTTCCAAAATCATGCATTTCATAGGGGGTGAAACTCCTCCAAAATGAGTTTAGTCAAGTGAGAAAGTGTGTATTTACCAATAATTTGATCGAAATGCATCAAGATCTTAACCCATTAAGTATTTTTGAATGGATATTGCCTTACTTGCTCACATTTGAGACAAGTTTACTCTAGTGCCTTGTTCTTTCTGAGAATAATGCAACAAAATCATTAAACATGTACACTTTATTCACAGATCTATTTTAAGACAAGCAAGGATGTACTTCAGTTTGTCAGCCTATGCAACATAGGGGAGAGAATATAACCTCCAAAGCAGCATTTGCATCACGGATCGCAGCATTGGGTTTCTTCATTTTGATGTAAACACTGGCTGTAAATGATTTATAAAATATTAATAATTAATCCTTATCTTGGTGATAAAAACAATGTAGAAAGAGAACAATTAAATAAAGTCATACCTCTAGTTCCATACATTATGGCAGAGGTAGGATTGAGTAAAATAGCTTCTGTTAAGTTCTCAATCGCCTCCTCCAACTTACCTGCATTACATAGTCAAATGATGTCCAATTACTGTTGTGCTTTTAAACAATATCACCAGAAAGAATAGCATAAACACTTGATAGATGTTTGAAATTGGAGTATTTTGGCTGAGAGTTTAGTGGGAGAGTTTGCAACTTAGGCTGTTCAAAAGTTGTAGCATATTTTGTTAATGGACAAAATTTATCCATTCTAAAGATCATGGACAGAGGTGAGTTAGAACAAACCACATAAAATTGTCTTATTATTGTTGTGATTTCACTTCCTCCTCCTTGCATGTTTAGTGTGGATCCTCATCCACAAGTGCTATCAGAACCTGAGTTTGATCGAGGGAAGATAGTCATATGAGCATGAAGGAACAGAGGGTAATATCATCCAATGACACAATCAACACCTGCTTGTTTTCTAGGGTGCCACATTCTAAGCTAGGGAAGAGTGTTTCCCCACACTACAGATGATTCTATGAAATTTGAAATGCTGCTCTTTGATTGGAAGAATAATTGCACAATGTGATAGTGCACAATACATGTTCTTTGAGTATTCGTGCATATAACCTGTTATAGACTTACCTAAACACTTTGAGAAGAGGTAGTATTTATTAGCTGGTAAGAGGTCGAATAAACTTAAACTGAGGATATAAAGCATCAAACTCCTTATGTTTAGCATTGATTTCAAAATGGCAAATAACAAAAGAAAGAATGCATCTACCATCAGGGACGGTTCCAGACAACACAAATAATGTCAGTTACATCCTATGAACCAGACAGATATACAAGCTTCCTTGTACCAAATATATTATATACAAGAAAAAACTAAAAAAAAAAATTATCCTTGAATCCAACAGGGTTCGTTCCTGCCTACCTTACCATCTACAAGAGTTCACAACCCAAGCCATCCAAGGAAAAAAAAAACTAACATATCCTAGTGTCCAGAAGCTCCTCGCTATGTGAAAGTATGGAGGAGGAGGAGGAGGAGGGAGGGGGGGGGGGGGGGGGGGGGGTCATTTATGCAGTCTTACCCTTGCATAAGCAAAGAAGTTGTTTCTGGATTCGAATTCATAACCAATTGATTACCAAGACACAATATTATCACTGTGCCAATCCAAAAATTGTAATATATCTTACTGCAGAGATTTTTTTCCCATGTGTTCTAAGGATCATTGACACAGATACATAAGACCACTCCTCTTATTGTTGTCATATTTCCTTTTTACTTGTGCATTGGTTGTGGATCAATCCACATCCTAGCAATTACCATGTAAAAACAAATAAATAAATCAAATAAATGCATCAGCATTATTCACTTTAGAATGAAATATTACCTTCAGAAATAGCATCCATGGCTTTAATTTTGGCCATCTGCGAAGCGTCGCGATTCTCTTCAGTGACCTCGACAGAGGGGTCTCCCATCTGAAACATGACACTCATTTGCCTTAATTAAAAGCCCAAATGCAATATAAACCAACTGAATTTTTATTATTTTCATACAAAGAGTAAAATAAAATAAAAACCTTCTGTGGAGGATCATCATCAGGCTCACAGGTTTCACCCTCGAGCTCAACATCGGATTCAATTATTTCAGCTTCCTCCTCCTCCTCTTCTTCTTCTTCTACCTTCTCTTGCTCCTCCGTAACATCCTCTATGTCCTCATCGCTCTCCACGCCCGTCTTCCGTAAATAACACAAAACAACACATATATATATTAAGTAAAGATTCACACAACAATGCGCGAGTAGTGGCAAGAAAGTATTTATAAAACATTATTAGGGTACCGATTCGGAATAAGCAGATTCAGGAAGTTTCGCGCCGAGACTGAAAAGAAGAATCAAAGACAGTAAGTTAATAATAAGAAAAGTGTGGTCTTGGAACGCAAATACGAGTGCTGATTGAATTTATTTTACCTTTCAAGATAGTCGCGGAAGAAAGAGAGTGAAGGATCGGAGAGGAGGGAAGGGTTGGACTTGCACTGTTCGATGAAATGCTTCAATTGATTGAGTTTGGATGCGTCCATGTTTGTGTTTGTTCGGTGTGGCAGCGCGGCGCAGTGATGTTTTCTTTGATGGTTTTTATGTTACACGACAGGGTCTAGACTTTTCGTGACGGATTGGGCTTCTAGTAGCTTCCGTTGGATGTGTTAGGGGGATACTAATAATACTCTAGTTATTAACGCCCACCGTAGCTCAACTCTCCTTTTCGTATCCTAGGATTGTATTGGATTTGGGAAGATTCAACTGGATAGATTTATTTTTCTTAAAAAAAAAAAGTGAATATCTCAGCAAATTACACTACTTTTCTTATTTTCTTATTTGATTTTAAATTTATTTATTTTTTTGACAAAAAATATGTTCATCTCGTTTTAACAATAATAACCAGTGGATACAACTAGGAATTAAATCAAAATCATAAGCACTAACATAAAATCTAGATATCTGCTAAAGAATGGGCAACTGGATTCGGTTGTCAACGTATAAACGGTATAAAACAACTATGAAAGACCATAAAGGAAATCATCACATGTTTTCGGAATTGCACCAAAATGGTCAATGAAAAACGTCTTGATGCCATGCAATTCATCACTTGCCTGCAGTCTGTTTCAAAAACTACATGATAACCTCAATCAAGTCACCCCAATTGTTTTAATTTTTTATACTAGTTGAAAAGTTTATTTAACTATTTAACAAACAATTTTTTTAGTAGTCTCTAACGATTTTTGAAATGTTAATTGAAGTAACATATTTTGAAACGCTACCTTCTAGCTATTTATATTTTCTTTCATTTTTTATCCTTAATATATTTATCCAATTTCTTAGTTATTCTTTTTAAATAAATTATGATCTTAATATATTTCATTTTTATGTTATACAATTTTTAGTTACTTCAACCGTTAGTTTTATTGAACACTTATTATTTAATAAGCTAAGTTTTCAACTTTCAATTATCACTAATTTTTCAGTTTTCAGCTAATTTTGTCGAACATATATATACATTACCAACATAGTCAAAGACATGAAATAGGAAATAGAATTATGTAGTTAATGATGATATATTTGGTTTGATCCCATGAATCAATGTTGTGCATTTAATAAGATTTATAATCATTCCTTGATTCTTTGCTTGATTTGTGGTTGTAGTTAAGGCATGATTCTTGTCACACACCCCTAAGCTTGGCAGTGATAGAGAATGAATGCCAAGTTTGGAACAAAAAGTGGCAAAAGAGTCATTTGGCAAAGGTTTTGTGAACACATTTGTGATTTGTTGAGTACTTGGAAGGTAGCGAAGTCAAAGAGAATCGACAATAATTTTTTCTCTAATGAAGTGATAATCGATGGCAATGTGTTTGGTATGGGCATGGAAGACAAGGTTGTGAGACATGTGAATGGTTCTTTGATTGTCACAAAAAATTATTGGGTGACATTCAAGTTGGATGCCAAGGTCATGTAGTAAATATTGAAGCCATGTAATTTCTAAAGTAGCGGTTGTTAAGTCTCAATATCTAGCTTCAACACTTGAACGAGATACAGTAGGTTGTTTCTTTGAGGCCCATGATATACAATGTGATCCAAAAAAGATGCAAAAACTAGTGGTGCTTCTCCTAGTTGTAGGGCAGCCTACCCAATTTGCATCACAAAAAGCATCAAGGTTAAGAGAACTTTGATTTAAATAACAAAGACCATGTGTTAATGTTCCTTTTTATGTAACACAAAATGTGTTTAATAGCTCAGAAGTCTTTTGGGTTGAATTTTGAAAATTTTGACACACAAGGTTGACAACATGAGTGAGATCGGGTCGGGTGAAGGTGAGATATTGGAAAGATCCACATAAATGACAATATTTAGTAGAGTTAACGGGTTTGTCATCATCTGAAATTTGGATAGGCTTTGGAGAAATGGGAGTGTTGATTTTTAAGGCATCAAGCATATGTGCTATTTCTAGAAGGTCATGAGTGTACTTTGTTTGGGTAAGGATGATACCACCATAAAAGTGTTTGACTTCAATGCCAAGGAAATGATGGAGTTGCCCTAAATCTTTCAGAGCAAAATTCTTGTTAAGTTGTCCAGTAAGTTGAGGAATGAAGGAAGGAGTATTTTCAGTGAGGATGATGTAATCTACATAGAAGAGTAAAAGAGAAAAGTTAATGTCACTGCGATAAATAAATAGAGAAGGATCAGTTGTACTACAAATAAAACCAAGAGAAATAAGGCATGTAGACACCTTTTCAAACCATGCACGTGGAGCTTGTTTAAGCCCACATAGAGATTTATGAAATGGGCACACATGATTAGGGAGTTGTGGATGAGTAAAAATTGTAGGTTTTAGGAGCAATTCTATAGGTTTTAGGTTATTCAAAAGGGCATCATGGGATGTAGATAGGTTAGGGAGAGAAGGGCAAACTTAGTCCTTTATTAGGTATGATGGAGGTCATGTCTCTCAAGTATGTCGTGTTGGTGGTGGGACGGGCTGGGAAATAGTGCCATTAGGTGATGAAGGGATATTGTTTAGGTTTAGATTGGGTATGGATGTAGAGCTTGGGGAAGAGGGGATTGAAGTAGGTGTAGGTGTATTTGGGAATTCCAAGTACATGTGTTTTGAAGAGTCATCCATAGTGTCTTCAGGAATAGAGACATCCTTCATTATGTTAGATAACCATTCATCAAATTAGGAAATGTAGTGATAGAAAAGTCATAAGAGGATGTACTCATTGGAATCTTTTGTAAATAAGGAAAATGATTTTCACTAAAAATAACATGTCGTGAAATATATACATGACAAGTGTGTGGATCTAAACATCAATATCCTCTGTGAAGAGGACTATATTCTATAAAAACACAAGGAGTGGTTTTTCTATAAAATTTATGTACCGCGGGAGTTTTTAAATAGGGAAAACATTGACAACCAAAAATTCATATACCAAAATATTTAGGATTCTCATAGAAAAGTTTAAAGTATGGAGTTTCCTTACCCATAAGGGAGAGTAGGAATCGATTTATAAGGTAAATAGCAGTTAAAAAGCATCAACCTTAAATTTTAAAGGAAAATTAGCATGAAAATTAAAGTTGATCTTGTTTCAACACTTTGTTGATGTTTGTGCCCCGCAAGACCATTTTGTTCTGGTGTGTGATGACACGATATGTGATGAGAGACATCGCAATGAGCAAGGTGATTGGAGAATTCTTTTGAAGGGAATTCACCACCACCATCAATTTGAAACACCTTAATTTTCCTATTAAAAAATTCTCAACAAGAGCTTCAAATTGAAGAAAGCATGTATAGAAATCAGATTTATTTTTTAAGGGATATAACTGTATAACGAATAAAGTTGTTAAAAAATGACATAATATTTATAGTTCTGGAGAGAGTTGGAGTAGGCCCCCATAAATTGCTACGGATTTTTTCTAAAGGAAATCTTCAAATAGAATCATATTTATCAAAGGAAAGCTTGTAGTGTTTCCCAAGTTGACAACTGCTACATAAAGAATTTTTTATTAGTCTATATATGAACATTGATAAGTTTTTTATTTTATAGAGTTTGCAAGAATTTTAAATTCGGATGTCCTAAGCGAGCATTCCAAACTTCAAAAGAGGCTTCTTTAAATGTATTAATAGCTTCATTTTTCCCACTTTCAAGTGCATACAAGCTTCCCTTTTTATGTCCTCTGGCCAAGATCTGCTGTTTTTTTATCCTTAATAACAAAACCATCAACGTTAGATTGAAAAGTCCATGAATTATCATTAATAATTTGGCTTACTGATAACAAATTGTTTTAAGTTTAGGCACTACTAGTATATTAATTAAGTGAAGCTTACCTTGAGTGGTTTTGAGTAATGCTTTACCCATGTGGGTTATGGGTAAAGCTTGTCCATTCACTACTAAAAAAAACTTTTAACATCGTCAATTTAATATCGGTTTTATGAAAATGAATGTTAAACAAAAGCACAGTGACGTTTTTGTAAATAAAATGTCATTGTTAACATTGGTTTTAAAAAAACTGATGTTAAGAGAACAATTTTAACTTCTAACATCGGCTTTTAAAAAATCGATGTTGTAAATACTCACTTAATATCAATTTTTTAAAAATTGATGTTCAGGTTTTTAGAACAGACCCTCACAAGCTCACTTTGTTGTATAGTACTTATAACATCGATTTTTCCAGAACCGATGTCATTTTTGTTTTTGTTTTTGTCTATTTGCTACTATATCACATCATTTTTGGAGAGAACCGATGTTGTATAGTGGATTTCAACATTGATTCAAAACCAATGTTGAATGTCTAAAAAATCGATATTAAATGTCAATTTTGTACTAGTGATTCCTAACAAAAATAGTGTCAGTGCGAAAATAAGGTTTTAAATTTAAATTACCTCCTTGGTTTGTCATGTGAATTGTTGCTCTAGAATCAACATAGAAATTTAGGTCGCTTTCTTCATTAATATTCATTACCACCAATGCTTCTTGGGTATTTGCATTTTCAATATTATATTTACACCTATAATAACAATTTGGGACAATATGATTTGTTCTTTCGCAAATTTGACATGGTTCCTTGTTTTGTTGTCTTTGTGGTACTCTTCATTTATTGTTAAACTTTGATTTTGTTGAGGAGTTTGAAGCTTGATTGTTATTATTTTGACAATTTCTTACAAATGAGTGAGTCATGCCCTCTAAAGTTTCCTTTGCCCTTGCCTGAGTTTTTGTTAAATCCATACCAAAAAGAGTTCAACATTCTCTAAATTTCCTCTTGAAGCTCTTGAAGAGTTTATGGAAGCATAAAAGTGCTACTACAATAAGAAGGAATTGTTTGAGCAATTGACTTGATAAAGACTTCTCTTTCAAGTTTTGAGATATGTCTTCCAGACCAGTGTTGTATCTTCCTCCAAATTTTATCCCTCGGATAATTAAAAATGGTTTCCTTATTTTGACCTATCATAGAGGTAATACCAAGATACTTCCCAGTTCCAAGACATTCAATGACTCCCAAAAATTACAAATATGTTGTCTCTAATAGGTTGAGTGGTGTTCCTGTTGAAGAAAATCTCAGACTTCTGAAAACTGACAACAATGCTAGAGGAACCATCAAGTACATTAAGGATATCGTGCAAATATATATATATATATATATATGTGTGTATAGATAATTCTTTTTTACTATATCATGAAAATTTTATAAGTAGGAAAGTTTGTATACTTTATATACTTGGGGTCCATTTGAGAAACTTTTATGAATTTTTTGGTTTGAGTAGAAAGTTGATTGAGTTGTTTAAACTTTAGAGTAAAAAATATGATGTAATATTATAAAAAAAGTGTAAAATATTATTTAAAATGTAGTAGAGAAACTTTAGTCGATTTTGCCATTGGAGATATCCTAATACAAAGATATCAGTTTGGATCCCCCACCCCTCTACCACACCAAAAGCTCCCAATCTGCATGTATTTATAATGATGAGATACAAGGGCAAATTTACATATACATGAACTTATCTACATAGCCTAGATTGATTTTTGAAATCCTATATATGGTCCATGCAGTTTTGATTTTTGAAATGAGTAATGATATACAAACATCTCGTTATTTTAAACACTCTTCCAACACATCTTATTTATATTTATCTCTCTCTTCTTATCACATCATACACTCTATCATACCCATATATTGTTTTTTCTCTTTCTCTAGGTATCAAATAGCATATTGGTTGTTCATGTAACATTTTTGTTTTGAAATCCTATATATGCTCAGTGCAACTAAACAAGGTCTTTATAATCTTAAAATTCTGGTAGCTAAATTTTAAGTGTTATTTATTTATTTTATATTTTTTTGACAAAATATTCTATCACCATTTTATATATAGTTTTTGGAGAAACGTAGCGTCACATTCTCTAACATACTCTTTTAAACATATTTTTTTCTCATTGGTTGAAATTTATTAGAAATCACAAAATTCAATCGATCTCACATAATATGTAATGATCGTCTCTCCTGATTTTATAGTTTTTAACACATTTTAACCAATAAGAGAATGTATGAAGGAATGTGTTAAAGAGTATTGTTAGCATTCCCCATAGTTTTTGTTGTGCAAATATTGACATTTTTCTTCTTCTAATAAAATGCTATTTAAGTATTATATAAAATTTTAATGGTCTTTTCCTTTTATAACCCCTTATTATTTTAAAAACTATAAATGATTGCATTTGTACAAATGATTTTATTAGTTTTTCCTTTAATTTGATTATAATTGATTTGCAAATTAATGTTTATTTATTAATATTTGTAAATGGGATAAACTTAAAAAGAGATTGATAGCTTGAATTTTGACATACATCACCAAATATTTTATTCTTATTACTATTTTTTATATTCTTTATGTCTTTTCTAAATAATATTTAGAATATTTAATGGAGCTACGTATGCAAGACTTGAATTTATTGATTAATATAAAGCTGAATATTTCATTGATATATTTATTGAATAAAGTTTAAAATATTTATCAATATATTGAATAAATAAGTTTTAATTTTATAAATGAGCTTGGCCTCCCTACGATCAAAGGCTAGCTCCATCCATGAGGTATAAATACTAAATTGTTTAGGCATTTGTTAATAAATACTTAGGTGCAAACATGATTAAGAAATACATCCGACAAAATTGAATGTAAAATATGTTTTTCGTTTTCACAAATATGAAAATGTTTGGAATCCATCCGACAAAATTTTTAGTAGTTTTTTCGTTCTCGCAAAATTGAAATCTATTACTTTTTGGCCTGAAGCTAGCATCTGTAAATCCTTATACCTACATATTACTCCCTTATTGGTCCCATGATTGTCTATTCTCTTCTTACAATTTTTGGGGGTTAAACCACCCTCCCACCCCCCAAAAAAATGCCACAAAAATGCCACACTTTTTTTTAACCTTGACGCTCTCAAGCTTGAACAATTAGAGTAAAACAATAACCAATAGTCAGATCTAACACACAAAGAGTAGAACAAAACAAAACAAAATAATAAAAAGGAAAACGAAGAAGAAAACAAGGAGGGAGAAAGAGAAAATGTAGTTTTTGGGAGGGAAGTTGCATGTAGAATTGGTTGTGTATGGATCAACGACATGCATTGATCACACGAAGGAGGTGGTGGTGGTTGGTGTGATGCAGCTATGGTGTCTTTAGCTTGTACGCATAGATATGGTGTGCTTGGCTCGTGAGCATGGTGATGGTGATGGTTGGTGCGATGAGTGCACAGTGGAGGAGGTTGTGCAGGCGACGACGAGACACAAAGGAGATATGGTAGGGTGGTTGGTCGCACAGTGACCAAGGCTCTGGTGGTGATGGCGCCGATGACATTTGGGTGTGGGAAATAAAGTCCAAAGGGTCGTAGAGTTCGCCAACAGAAAAGAGAAATGAAACCAAGTTAGACTTGGGGATTTGATGTGTTTAATGAAACATGGGTTTTGATGAGTAAATCTTAGAGTGCACATTAATTAAACTTGACACTCCAATTACATGCAAATTGAGAGGATCTAACTATGTGGTTGAATGAGGTTCGATGAAGATGAAGAAGGTTAAGGAAGAGGGATAAAAAAATTGTGGCATTTTTTTAACATTTTGTGGATTTTAAAATGTAAATTAAAATTCATAGGTTCCAATATACCTAAACCTTTATCCAGATTTACAAGTAAAGAATTTTAATTTTATGAGGATGAAAAAATTACTCAAAATTTTGTAGGAACTAAATCCGAACATTTCCATATTTATAACAATGAAAAATATTTTTTAACCTCAATTGCATGCTCACACACGTATGGACATGCATGCGCACATACAAATTACCGAGAACATTTAATGTTAAGAAAAAATGGCAATAATAAATATTAACCATACACATTATATTACTCATACCAGTTAGTTTACAAAAAAAAAGCAATAATAAATATTAACCATTAATTTTAATTAAATTAGGTAATATTAAAATATAATTTTATATAACTATTCTTAATAATTATGCCGGCAAAAAATTAAATTTAATACAATTTAAATAAAAAATTAGCAAAATGGTGCAAAATGGAAAATATTTAGGAAAAAGGGGCAGCCAATCACGCCCAATTGGGGCGTGTTTAAACACGCCCAAATGGGGCGTGTTAGCCCTGGTGATGACACGTGGCAGGCAGCAACAGGGTCCTAGGGTTTTCGTAGCGTTTTCGTAAAATTACGGAAGGCAATAACTTTTGATCGGGACGTCCGATTGACGCGAAACCGGTGGCCACGCGCTCGAAATTGAGAGTAGAAGGCCTGGGCAAGTTTCTGAAGGGTTTATGTTTTAGGGTTTCAGATTTTGGATTTTGGGTATCGAATTTAGGGTTTAGGGTTTAGGGTTTCAGATTTAGGTTGAT
>PYAF01001709.1:3890453-3909717 GCA_007407185.1 Glycine tomentella | reverse complement strand
ATCAACCTAAATCTGAAACCCTAAACCCTAAACCCTAAATTCGATACCCAAAATCCAAAATCTGAAACCCTAAAACATAAACCCTTCAGAAACTTGCCCAGGCCTTCTACTCTCAATTTCGAGCGCGTGGCCACCGGTTTCGCGTCAATCGGACGTCCCGATCAAAAGTTATTGCCTTCCGTAATTTTACGAAAACGCTGCGAAAACCCTAGGACCCTGTTGCTGCCTGCCACGTGTCATCACCAGGGCTAACACGCCCCATTTGGGCGTGTTTAAACACGCCCCAATTGGGCGTGATTGGCTGCCCCTTTTTCCTAAATATTTTCCATTTTGCACCATTTTGCTAATTTTTTATTTAAATTGTATTAAATTTAATTTTTTGCCTAATTATGCCATCAATAATTAACTTTTAATCTTCATCTTTTATATTTGATTAGTTCAGATTATTCTTACATTTTTAAAATGAAATTGTTTTTATGATTCATGTCCCCTCACACATACATAGAAAGTGATTAAAACAACCCACAACTACTACTAAACGAAATTAAGATTTAAGATCACATAAAGGGACAAAACAAGAAAAAAATTCCTAGGGGACAGAAAATTATCACATGATAAGTAAAAAAATTGATGTTCATGATAAGTGAAATTAAGATTAACTAATTTCTAATAATTGCTAAAAATTTAGTAGAATGAAAAATAAAATATCATATATTCAATAAAAAGTAAATATAATTATTTTGATGCAGAGAAAACACATACAAACCAAACATAAAAATAACATAGACAATTAATCTAATAAGTTAAGATAAAATAATAATTATAGAAGTTCAAAAAGACAACAATTTGAAAATAAGCAAACATAATCTTTACAAATAACAAGTAAAATATTACGAGGATGAATCAAATTACATTGTGTAATTTTTATAATTATTATATTATTTTTATAACTTAATATAAAATGTGAATTTTATTGATCCATCCGTTGAATTATATCTACATATTATTAAGATTATCTATATCAAATTTTATCAAAATTGAACAATAGTAAAAAGGTAATCAAATTATTCATATTTTAATATATTTTGAAATATTTATATTAAGTTGATTTTAGTCAATAGATAAAAAAATAATTTTAGATTAATATGAAATTTTGCATATGTGATTTATAAAAAAAAGTTTATTAATCCAACTGTAATTTTAAGAAAATAATTTTAAGTTGAAATTTATAGAATAATATAATATTTATCAAAGTTACACCAGATATAATTTAATCTCTCCTCTAATATTATTCTATTATATAATAGGCAAAGTATAAACATAAATACATAAAATAGTCTTTTTTTAGACAGAGGAAAATTAGGAGTTAAGACCAAATATCGGGGGCAGAGGGCAAAAGTTTTTCTAGAATATGTTGCTGAGCAATTTTCAAATTTTTAAGGGGGTCAGTTGCCCCTAGGGATGGCAAACGGGCCGGCCCGCAAAAAACGGGGCGGGCCGACCTGCTTTTGCAAAGCGGGCTACAAATGCTAGCCCGCCCCGCTTTAATGTCGGCCAACGGACTAGCGGGCCAGCCCGCATAAAAAATAAAAAAAAATAAAATACAAAAAAATTATAAAAAAATACAAATATGATCATTAAAAAAACACAAAATTAAACAAAAATAAATAATTTAAAATTAATGCTAAATAAATGATATCATGTAATAATTAACAAAATTACACCATTTGCAAATGAAATTTACGATTATAAACTATCCAAAAGTGTAATATGCTAGTAATGAAAGACTATTTGAAAGTATCATTATCATAACCATTTTAATATTAAAACTTAGAAGTTAATTATGAGAGTGCAAAAGAATATAAATTTAAAGAATATACTTATTTCAAAATATGTTAAATATATTTAATTAATTTTAATATTTAATATTTAAATAATATAGGCCTAGCGGGCTGATCCGCCCCGCCTCGCGTTTGGCCCGCAATTTTGCGGGGCGGACCAGCCCGGCCCGCTTTTGATTTGCGGGTTGATATTATCAACCCAACCCGCATTTTTTTGCAGGCTAAGCGGGCCGGCCCAGCAGGCCAAGCCTGTTTTGCCATCCCTAGTTGCCCCATTGGAGGAACATAAGTTTCTTCTTAAATCACATAGAACTTTTTCCGAAGCTAGCCATAACAAACAACTTGAGGAAATTGAGGCCATTTCATGACTTAAAACCTTAACATTTTTCACAATTATCGTTTTAAGTGTGCTTAGAAAAATTAATAAGATATTAATGGTTGTGTTAGTCCTCTAGGAAGACAAAACAACAGTTAGAGAATATAGCAGGAAATATATCAGATATGGGAAATTAGTAAATAGATATAGAAAATGTGTATCTATTATTGAGAAATGGTAGAATGACAAGAATACTTTATTTCACTTGGGTTTGCTCTTTACTGCTGAATTCCAAGACTCAGTTCAACTGATAGAATTCTTCCAATTTTTCCCGGTGCACCATATCTTCCTTTATAAATTATACTAGTATCATATTAAAATGAGAAAAAGTATTAGAAATAAATTGATGAATACACAGAAGATAAAATGAAGTCAGCATTAATCACAATGAAATGTTTCACACACCAGAAACTTACCCGGGCAGAGGATTATTTCATAGAACCACATAATATCAAGTCCAAGGATGATAAGAATAGTAGCTTTTGGGCATGTCTCAGAGCCTCAGCTTAGATCATAGAACACCTTCACCAGATTTTCAAGATAAAACCTGGCTTTTTATTTTGACTTAAGACACCAGAGCTTAGTATCAAATCCAACACTATGGTCTGGAAAAAACTTTTACACATAAGAGAAAATAATTTAAAGAATAGAAAGCAAAATGAGGTCCTGCCACACGGTTTGCAACTGAAATCACAAAAGGAAGAAAGTAATAAAAGCAATCCCTTATAGCAAGTGGGAATTCTTGCCACTGCGTCTCAAAGCCAAACAAAAGATTATGAAATAAAACAAAATAAAAAAGCATTGAAGATTATGAGTGATATTGATGACCGAAGGAAGTGATGAAATGAGAATGGGAAACAGAGGAGAGAGAGAGAGAGAAGGGAGCGAGAGAGCACCCACAGAGCAAGAAAACGACGACCTTTCTAGTGGCTAGCCTTAACATTGCGGTTTTGCAAACCTGTTTCTCCTCCCAGGTCGATTTCCGCTTACTTCTCCTCAACCTCTGTGTGGGTTTCCTTTTTCTTCTCCTGGAGAAGTTTTTTTCGTGCAAAACATTTGTGAAAAAGCTTTTAGAAGAAGCTTTATAAGTTTAAAAAGTTTTAAAATTTGAAACCATTCATTTCTGCACACGGTTTGTCAAAAGCTTTTAAAGTTATAAAATTACCATTTTATCTGTCACCAAATTAAATAAGGATAAAAATGAAATTTCAATGGCCTATTGCATTTTTTAAATAAATACATAGATATTAGACTAATATAGTATATCTTTTAGACCCCCTCTCTTCATTAAGCGGGGCTTTAACATCATTTCAACTCCATTATGCAAGTTCTACATAAGAGATAATTTTTCATACATTATCTATAAAAAGTATCCATTATTAAATTAATTAAAAATTATCCTAAGAAAAAGTATTCATGGACATATAATGTGCCATTAAACATATGGTGAGTAAGAGATAAATAAATATAGATATTATAAATATTATGATATGGTATGAAGAAAAGAGTAGAGAAAATAAAAATTATAGGTGCTAATTACTAAATGTGTAAAAAGTATGAATATTTGTATATCATTATTCTTATCTAAAATACAACTTTTAAAGTATTTAACACAAAAGTTAACCGTCATGACAATCTATAATCGAAGGAGTGTACTACCATTTAATTGTTTCTGCACCTTTTTAATTTCTTTTTATGTGAACTGTGAAGAGTTGTTAGATTTTGGAAATTTTAATAGTCATCATTCCTGATGTAGAGCTTCTGCGAGCTATGAAGAAATATAAAGAAAAAAATCAAATAAATTAACCAAGAGGCACGGGCATATATATTTTTTATGTTCGTAGAGGCACAAGCATATATAAGCAATAAGATATTATTCACTTGTCTGTCTTCTAGGTTTGGAAGGGTTGCTTCCAAATAATCATTTCACCAATAAATTTATACACACAAAATAATTTTAAAATACGGAAATATTTGAATAACACTCACGTACTCCTTATTATGAACAAATTTATGCAAGTCCTATTGAATACAGACTACGGTGTAAGCCTATTTTATCCATGTGAACTAGACAATAAAAAGTACGTGAACAACAAGAGTACAAGACCATCAATGATGAACTGAGTTTTGAACAAAAATATAAAAAAATCTTGAAAGATTATTTAGGAAAACAAGAAACAGCTATTTACCATAAGGTAGAGCTATGTCGCTCATGCCCACTTCCACATTACAAAATACAAATGGTTGCACTTGCACAACTCCAATTAAATTAAAGGTCAACGACGTAAAAATAAATAGAATCACAGTTCACGACATATATAACCATATAAAAAGAGAACCAATTATATTCCATCAGTAACATTATTAACTAACAAAAAATAATGGCTCCTAACATGCATATCCGGCGTTGATACATCTATTTCCTTATTATATATTGATATTGTGCTTATGTTCAAAGCACACCGAACTAAAGAACCTTTACTTCCATTCTTCCATCGAGCAGAAAGCTTCTGCTGAACATGGATGCTTTCCTTTTCATTGTTTTCACTTTCGTGTTGAGCTTCCATATTCATTTTGCTCAAGGAAGTGAACTACCTCCTACCACAAGCAGTTCAAAAACATATATTATCCATGTGAAGGGGCAACAGGATAAGCCACTAGATCAAACAGAAGATTTGGAGAGCTGGTACCATTCATTCATGCCACTTACTATTATGAGCTCTGAGGAACAGCCTCGAATGATTTACTCATACCACAATGTGATGAGTGGTTTTGCTGCAAGACTCACTGAAGAAGACTTGAGAGCTGTGGAAAAAAAGGATGGCTTCATCTCTGCTCGTCCCGAAAGGATACTGCATCGCCAAACCACAAATACCCCACAATTTTTGGGGCTGCAACAACAAACGGGATTATGGAAGGAATCAAACTTTGGAAAGGGGATAATAATTGGGGTGTTGGATTCTGGAATCACGCCAGGTCATCCTTCATTTAGCGATGCAGGAATGTCCCCGCCACCACCGAAATGGAAAGGGAGATGCGAAATCAATGTGACAGCTTGCAACAACAAACTAATTGGAGTAAGGGCTTTCAACTACGCCGCGAAGCTGATTAAAGGAGCAGAGGCAGCCATTGATGACGAAGGACATGGGACTCACACAGCAAGCACAGCTGCTGGTGCTTTTGTTGATCATGCAGAAGTACTAGGAAATGCTGAAGGCACAGCAGCAGGGATTGCCCCTTATGCTCACCTGGCAATTTACAGGGTATGCTTTAAAGTCTGTCGAGAGAGTGATATATTGGCTGCATTGGATGCAGCTGTGGAGGATGGAGTAGATGTATTATCAATATCCCTAGGCATGAGAAAACCAAAATCTATTTTCGATGACAGCACTGCAATAGGTACATTTGCAGCAATGCAGAAGGGAATTTTTGTAAGTTGTGCAGCAGGAAACTCTGGCCCCCTCCCTGGCTCCGTAGTTAACGGAGCGCCTTGGATCCTCACAGTTGGAGCAAGCAATATCAATAGAAGCATTGCAGCAACAGCAAAGCTAGGAAATGGGCAAGAATTTGATGGTGAATCTATTTTCCAGCCTTCTGATTTTTCTCAAACTCTGCTACCCTTGGCATATGCTGGAAAGAATGGCATAGAAGAAGCTGCCTTTTGTGTTAGTGGATCCTTGAATGATATAGATTTCAGAGGCAAGGTTGTTTTGTGTAAGAGAGGAGGGAATACAGGAAGAGCTGACAAAGGGGAGGAAGTAAAGAGAGCTGGTGGTGCAGCCATGATTCTCATGAACGATGAAAGGAATGGCTTTAGTCTCTCTGCTGATGTACATGTTCTTCCTACAACACATGTAAGCTATGATGCTGGACTTAAGATTAAAGCCTATATAGACTCCACTGCAACACCTACAGCTACCATTTTATTCAAGGGAACTATAATTGGAAACTCCTTAGCTCATGCTGTTACATCCTTCTCTTCAAGAGGTCCCAACTTGCCAAGTCCTGGTATTCTGAAACCAGACATCATAGGACCAGGCTTGAACATCCTAGCTGCCTGGCCATTCCCACTGAATAATAATACTGCTTCAAAATCCACTTTCAACATTCTGTCTGGCACATCAATGTCTTGCCCACATCTTAGTGGCATAGCTGCTCTGCTCAAAAGCTCTCATCCCCACTGGTCACCAGCTGCCATAAAATCTGCCATAATGACTTCTGCAGACATAATCAGTCTTGAACAGAAACACATTGTTGATGAATCACTTCACCCTGCAGATGTCTTTGCCACAGGTTCGGGTCACGTGAATCCATCAAGAGCAAATGATCCTGGGTTAGTTTATGATATCAAGCCTGATGATTATATACCTTATCTGTGTGGTTTAGGCTATAGCGATACAGAAGTTGGGATCATTGCACATAGAACAATTAAGTGCTCTGAGACTTCAAGTATTCGTGAAGGAGAGCTCAATTATCCCTCATTTTCTGTTGTGCTTGATTCCCCGCAGACATTCACAAGGACTGTGACAAATGTAGGTGAGGCTAACTCATCTTATGTTGTCATGGTTAGTGCACCAGAAGGGGTTGATGTGAAGGTCCAACCAAATAAACTTTACTTTTCAGAGACAAACCAGAAAGAGACATATTCAGTGACATTCAGCCATATAGAGTCGGGTAATGAAACTGTGAAATATGTTCAAGGGTTTTTACAATGGGTATCTGCCAAACACACTGTAAGGAGCCCTATCTTGATCAGCTTTGTATAAGACAACAACGTTAGCAAGCACCGAACAGTTACTACAATGGACCAGTGTAATGGTAAGATAATTGTCTTGCCAGCTACAACTGGTATAAAATGGCGAATGTCAATCATACCACAACATTTTGTTTTCTATTTTCATTCCATCAATGCATAAGGAAAATTTAAACTTGATCTCCAAAAGATTTTGAAATCTTCCTTTCAAGTTCGGTCATGAATGTGAGAAATGAAATAGAAAAATAAAATATCTTTATAGGTCAAATTTGTCAGCCAACAAAACAATGAATATTTTGTTCAGAATATGCGATCAAACATTTGTGAACATGGAAAAGATGATGCGACATTAAAAAAGAAAAAATTACATGGATGTTAAATAACCATGCTTAGTAGGAAATGTGGATAGGTGCCAGATACTTCATTCAACTAAAACTTTCCAAGTAGCCAAATATACAATACTTACGAACTAATTGATCAATTTGTGTAAATCATCAATTTTAAAGATGATTATACTCTCATGTTAAGTACTTACTAGTTACTACGTAGACATAGTTCTTTTTTTTTTTTTTTTTAATTTTATATAGGAGTTTACTATCAGTGTCTGAATTTGTATTAAGGATTTCTGAGTTAAAAGGCAGTAGAAGAAAAGATGAAGGGCGTAGCCCTCCCCAACCCAATCAGAATCAGAATAACTACTCTAGACTCCAATTACCAAGATTTTCTCTACATGACACTACACTAATATACTATCCCCTCACATATAACAGAATCAATTATCCTTTCTCTGTCCATAACTAACTCTCCTCCCCTTCCCCATTTCCCGCCTGTGTAACTCTAAGATGGCCTGGATCTTTTACCTTAAGAGGCCTGCTATCAATTTTCAAGCACACAGGTTGATCAAACCCCAAAAGCACGTTATATAAATTAGCAAATTCATATATATATAACTAAAATATAAATATACATTACTTTTTCACCGACTAACTTTTAATCTTAATATTTCATGAATAATTGTATTGTTAGGAGTTATTATTTTTCAACTTTCTTAAAATGAGATTGTTATTGTGATTAAAACACAAAAAATGGGAAGCCAGCAAATAACAAACAACTTGAGGAAATTTATGCCATTGCAATTGCATGACTTAAAACCTTACATTTAAGCACAACTCGCAGTTTGTGTGCGTAAAAAAAGTTAATGAGATACTAAGGGCTGTGTTATTGCTCTAAGAAGACAAAACAACACAGAAAATGTGCCTGAAAACATATTAACGAGAGAAAGGAAACAAGAAAATAAATAGAGAAATGTGCATTATTGTTAAGAAACGGTAGAATTATAAGGAGAATGCTTTTCCACGCGGGTTTTCTCTTCCCTGTTGAGTTCCAAGACTCGGTTCAACTGATAGTTCTCCCAATTAATCCTCTTTACAATATATCTTCCTTTTTAACTGCCCCTTTAATCCTTTATTCTAGATCCTCTCTTCATTAAGCTGGGGTTTAACAGGCTATCGTACAAGTGACTCTTTATTTTTCCATCCATTTGAATGTGAAGCCGTAATTGATGTTTGCACTTCTCTCTTCTCTAACTCAACAGAGGAGGTTTATATATGGTAATGAAGATAATAATAACAACAATGACCTCTTTGGTATTAAGAGCTGAATACGCTAATTGACAAGCCACATATAATATTATTAGCATAATCAAACATATGGTGCAAGTTTAATGACCCTTATGTTTAAAATTAATGATGTCTGCAGTGTACTGCTCTATTATAGACTATACGTCTGAACATCAACCGAATAAAGCCATTAACCATATAAATATTTGCTATATACTCAAAGAATCTTTGATATTATATGTTGCCTGTCGAGGGCTAGCCTTGTTTTTTGATCTGTCTTCTCACAAAAAAACAACAATCTTACTGTACATGACAATGTATAATTGAACAGTAGTGTATAAAAATCTTATATTATCACTTCATTCTAACTAAATTATTTCCATATTTTAAAAATTTCTTTCTACTTAACACTTGTTAGATTTTGGAAACTGTAGCTGCCAGTATTCCTGCTGCAGAGCTCTAGAAAGATCAGAAAAATTAAATAAATTATTAATGTTCTTGATGTAGAACTTCCGTGTGGAATGTTTGACTAGTATATCGCGTAGGCCAGTGAAATGAGTTTTGAACAAAAAGAAACCCTTGAAAGGTTATTTAGAGGAGGGAAAAACAGCTATTTAACATAATGTAGAGTTATGCCGCTCATGCCCGCTGCTTACACATTACAAATGGTTGCACTTGCACAATACCAATTAATAGTCAACAATGCAGAATAAATAGAATCACAGTACACGACATATATAACCATGCCGACCAAGCTCATTACATGCCATCAGTAACACGTTACTCACTAAATGTTATAGGGTCCTCACATGCATATGCCGGCCTTGTACAATCTGTTGGAGACTGTACAACATCTAGCTTTCTTATATATACTGATATTGTGCGTGTTTTTAAAGCACAGCAAACCAAAAAATCTTTGCCTTTCATTCTTCTTCTCCCTCCAGCAGAAAGCTTCTGCTGAACATGGATTCTCTCTTTTTCATTGCTTTCACTTTTGTGTTGAGCTTCCACATTCATTTTGCTCATGGAAATGAACTGAATTCTGCTGCAAGCAGTTCAAAAACATATATTATCCATGTGACAGGACCACAGGGTAAGACACTTGCTCAATCCGAAGATTTAGAGAGCTGGTATCGTTCATTCATGCCACCTACTATTATGAGCTCTGAGGAACAGCCACGAATGATTTATTCATACCGGAACGTGATGAGTGGTTTTGCTGCAAGACTCACTGAAGAAGAGCTGAGAGCTGTGCAAAAGAAGAATGGCTTTATTTCTGCACATCCCGAAAGAATGCTGCATCGTCAAACCACACATACCCCGCAATTTTTGGGGTTGCAGCAAGACATGGGATTTTGGAAGGAATCAAACTTCGGAAAGGGAGTAATTGTTGGGGTGGTGGATTCTGGAATCACACCTGGTCATCCTTCATTCAATGATGCAGGAATGCCACCACCACCACCCAAATGGAAAGGGAGATGTGAACTTAATGCAACAGCTTGTAACAACAAACTAATTGGAGCAAGGTCTTTCAACCTGGCTGCAACGGCAATGAAAGGAGCAGATTCACCAATTGATGAGGATGGACATGGGACGCACACATCAAGCACAGCTGCTGGTGCTTTTGTTGATCATGCAGAAGTACTAGGAAATGCCAAAGGAACAGCAGCTGGGATTGCCCCCTATGCTCACCTGGCAATGTACAGAGTATGCTTTGGAGAAGACTGCCCTGAGAGTGATATATTGGCGGCATTGGATGCAGCTGTGGAGGATGGCGTGGATGTAATATCAATATCCCTCGTCCTAAGTGAGCCACCTCCATTTTTCAATGATAGCACTGCAATAGGTGCATTTGCAGCAATGCAGAAGGGAATCTTTGTAAGTTGTGCAGCAGGAAACTCTGGCCCTCTCCATGGCTCCTTAGTTAACGGAGCCCCTTGGATCCTCACAGTTGGAGCAAGCAATATTGACAGAAGCATTGCAGCAACAGCGAAGCTGGGAAATGGGCAAGAATTTGATGGGGAATCTGTTTTCCGGCCTTCTGATTTTTCTCCAACATTGCTACCCTTGGCATATGCTGGAAAGAATGGCAAACAAGAAGCTGCGTTGTGTGCTAATGGGTCCTTGAATGATAGTGATTTCAGAGGCAAGGTTGTTTTGTGTGAGAGAGGAGGAGGTATAGGAAGAATTGCCAAAGGAGAGGAAGTAAAAAGAGTAGGTGGTGCAGTCATGATTCTCATGAATGATGAAAGCAATGGCTTCAGTGTCTTAGCTGATGTGCATGTTCTACCTGCAACACATGTAAGCTACGATGCTGGACTGAAGATTAAAGCCTATATAAATTCCACTACAATACCTACAGCTACCATTTTATTCAAGGAACTATAATTGGAAACTCCTTAGCTCCTGCTGTTACATCCTTCTCTTCAAGAGGTCCCAACTTGCCAAGTCCTGGTATTTTGAAACCAGACATCATAGGACCAGGCGTGAGCATCCTAGCTGCCTGGCCATTCCCCTTGAATAACGATACTGATTCAAAATCCACTTTCAACATTATGTCTGGCACATCAATGTCATGCCCACATCTTAGTGGCGTAGCTGCTTTGCTCAAAAGCTCTCATCCTCATTGGTCCCCAGCTGCCATAAAATCTGCCATAATGACTTCTGCAGACATAATCAATTTTGAACACAAACTCATTGTTGATGAAACACTTCACCCTGCAGATGTCTTTGCCACAGGTTCTGGTCATGTGAATCCATCAAGAGCAAATGATCCCGGATTAGTTTATGATATTCAACCTGATGATTATATACCTTATCTGTGTGGTCTAGGCTATGGCGATACCAAAGTTGGGATCATTGCACACAAAACAATTAAGTGCTCTGAGACTTCAAGCATTCCAGAAGGAGAGCTCAACTATCCCTCATTTTCTGTTGTGCTTGGTTCCCCACAGACATTCACAAGGACTGTGACAAATGTGGGTGAGGCCAACTCATCTTATGTTGTCATGGTTATGGCACCAGAAGGGGTTGAAGTGAAGGTCCAACCAAATAAACTTACCTTTTCAGAAGCAGGCCAGAAAGAGACATATTCAGTGTCCTTCAGCCGTGTAGAGTCTGGTAATGAAACTGCTGAATATGCTCAAGGATTTTTACAATGGGTCTCTGCCAAACACGCTGTAAGGAGCCCTATCTTGGTCAACTTTGTATAAGGCAATAATGTTACACCAAGCAATACTACAATGGGACCAGTGTAATGGTCAGAGGCGCAATAGGTATTAAGTGGCAAATCTCATCTGTACCACGGCATTTTCTATTCTATTTTCATTCCACCAATGCAATATGGAAAATTTGAATTAGATCTCCAAAAGAGTTTGAATGTTCATTTTAAGTTCAGTCATGAATGTGAAAAATGAAATAGAAAAATAAATTCTCTTTATATATAAAAAATGCCAGCCAACCAAACAATGAAATATTATTTTGTTAAGAATATCAACAAAATATTAGTTAACTTATGAAAGGGTGATACAACATTAATAATTAAATAAAAAATACAAGGGAGTTAAATGGCCATACTTAATAGAAAATGCAATTATGGGCCAGATATTTCTTTTAACTGAAACTTTCCAAGTAGCAGTCAATTACAAGACTAACTAGCTAATTGACAAATTTATGTAGATCATCAAGATGTTTACAATCATTTGAAGTACTTAGACATAGTTTTCAAGCATAGATTGATCAACCCAAACTTTAGCAAAATAGCCCCTATTCAAAGATTATAAATACAAGATAAATTATTTATATTTTATGCTATAAGCATAAATGCTTTAAAAAAGAATACCCAAAATTGAAATATATTCATAATTAACAATCAAAAGTCATAGTCTAACATTCACCATTAATTTAGGCTATGATTAACAACTATGAAAACTGACATTGGGACACTGCATATTATATATATATATATATATATATAAATCAACATGACACAAATTTAAATTGATTATTAAGATTTATATATTCACCTTCTAAAACAAAGTTGTTAAAATTTATAATTTTCATATGATAATGACCCTTACAAAAGAATACGAGCACCTTTAGTGCTGGATCTTAGAGAGAGATCTTGAGTTGAAGATCTGTGCTTCCCCAGATCCACCACTAAAGGGGGAATGAGTATCTCCACGTGGAGATCTGGTTCTTCCACAAGAACCCCCAAGATCCGCACGTTCAAAAAAAAAATACTTAATGTTGTAACAGAAATGAGCGGGGAAGAAAACGGAAAAACAAGAACAAGAAACCATACCTGAGGGGGAAGCGGAGGCGGAGTGGTGACCGGGTGCCGATGGGAGGCACGCAGTGGGGAGGGGATGACCGTGAGGGAAAGAGAAAAAAACGGGGGAATGGGGAACGGGAGAAAGAAAGGGAAAAAAATAAAAATAAAACATGAGGGAGGGGGAGGGGGAGGGGTGAACGGGGAAGGGGTGGAAGGAAGGGGGAAAAAAATAGAAAAAAGGGGGGGGGGGGGGGGGGGGGGGGGGGGGGGGGGGGGGGGGGGGGGGGGGGGGGGGGGGGGGGGAGGGTGTGGTTGGGTGGGGAGAAGAAAGAAGGAGAAAAAGGAAAAAAGAGAAAAGGGGGGAGGGGAGAGGGTGGGGTGATGGGAAAAAGAGAAAGTGAAAAGGGAGAGAAGATCCTAAAAACAGAAAAAATTAAAATTAAAAATAAATGTTTGTATTTTTTTATTATCAATTTTATGTATTTTTTATTTAATTGTTTTAATTATAAATAAAAATTATTTAAATTTTATCATTTTTTAATATTAGTATTTTTTTATGTTTTACTAAGTTAAATTAATTATTTAATTAATTAAATTTAATTTAATAAAAATTTAAATATTTAAAAGTGAGATACAGTAAAAATTGTCTAAAATTTTAATTTGAAATTTACTATTAAAGAAAAAAATAGCATTTTAAGAGATCTTTAATCTTAAATATTAAATAGTGCTGTAGGAGTCATTATAAAGTGAGCTAAAATCTCTAATTGGGATCTACACTACTGCTGAAGGTGTTTTAAGCTGACTCATTTAACAATGCAATATTTACAAAAAAAATAAATCACACTATAAGAATCAGTGTCTGATAAGTGTCCAGTCAGGAGTAGGTGTTGGCTCATTCTCTTCGCCCGTGTCCAATCCATGTTGGAGAGGTGTCTGAGCCCAAAAATGATTTTGTAGTTTGCAACACGATGGAGGGCTTCCTAACATGAGTTCAAGGAGTGTTCGACAAGAGTCATGTCCGAGTAGTGTCTAACACACCAAAATAGGAATGAAGTTTAAAAATAAAGGAAGATGTTGAAATTTATAGACAAAACTGAGCTGCTACAAAACAATTGGTGAAATTAGGAATAATGAAGTGTGTAGAACACACTACCCAACATTAAAAAAACAAAGATATTTGATATATGTCATGGTTAAGTTGCAGCAGACCAGAAGTTCACAGAGGCTCGGTCCATCACTCCTTTGCGTTGTGAACTGGAAATCAGAGGTGAGTGAATTCCCAAAAACAAATGACTTTTCATGTTAGATAAAAAAAATCCAGTTTTGAGAAAAAAAACAAAATAAAATCTGGCTGTGCACACAATTGTATGTGAACTAGAAGATAGACTGACATTTGACAATATTAAAAAAGAAAAGACAGGAGGATGACTAGTGTGGAAGATAAAAAGAGAACAGGAGAAGAAAAAACAGAAAAGTAGAAAGTCTACAAAGGGGTGAACTTCGCCAAAAATTGGGTGGGTCAGGCAAAAGTTGGGTCAGTTGGCTGGAATATGCATGGGCTGTCAGGTTTTGGCCAGAAAATAAAGGGGTTAAGGCGCGAATGGGACTAGCACTTGGTGTTTGTCTTCCCCATCCTTTGTGATTTGGCCACTATTAATCTGTGATTGCTGCCACTATTTGTACGAAGCAAAAATGTGACACTGACTTTCCTGCAACGGCAAGCAGCTGCATCACTCCAACACCGCAATAGCAGTACTATTTGCTACTATTGATATCTATGTACTTAGGAAAATCTCTGATCAGATGAATAAAATGAATATAAAAAAAAATCACATAAACGCTAATCGCAGATAAGGGAAAGAGATATTGTACCCAAACTTATCCTTGCATATACAAAGATGCTGTTTCCGTATTCGAATCCATGACCAACAAGTCACCAAGACACAACTTTATCGCTGTGCCGGAGCTCGTCCTCAGATGAATAAAATGAATGATTTAACAAAATGTGCAAGATGCCGATACCAATTAGAACACATCAATATAAGAAGAGCATGAGAATGGTGAAAAATAAACAGAAACCACTCAATGAAACACATTATTTCTATGTCTTAATTAACTCCAACGTATACCGAAACAAACAGTCTTATAACTTCAACTAGTTTTAATTCACGCTCTTTGGACAAAAACAACAGAATGATAAAAATATATAGAAACCACAAACTCTTGATTGAAGTGAGCTTCTATTGGTCAATAGCTTTTAACAAAATTCATTGTCAAGATCCAGCATCCATTTCAGAAAAATTGGGATAAGTTCGAACAAAAAATTACAAGTAATAGTTGACCCTAAGCCAATCAGAAAAAATAATGCATCCAATATTAAATTGGGAATCGGGATGTCAGGAGACCTCCAGATTGTCTCTTGTTTTTAGCTGGTTCATCATGATCAAAAACAGAAAATTTGACTCCTGTGACATCAAACGCCAGCAATGGCTGCAGAACAGAAGAAAAATTAAACACCTTCCAATTCATCAACCAAAACCAGGAGGTACATCAGGGTCTTCATCACTACAATCAGAAGGTGGTTTTTGCTCCACATCCACTGAAAATCCGGGGGGTGGCGCATTGCTATTAACATCATCTTCACCAAGTGCATCCTGTGATGGATTGCAATCTTCTTTCAGCTCAGCAGTGAACGCTTGCTTCTGAACTTGCACCTTCCCTTTATCCCACTCTTCGTGATTGTTATTATTCAGATGATTATGCAAGAGAGTGAAACCCGGCGGCTCATCAGGCTCATTTTCATTCAATGTATCATCAATCTCAGCAACTGAAGCTGTTTCCCCTTGTCTCTTAATTGGCATTACATCAGATGTGGACAGCATAGCCTCATCTTTCCCTTTTGGGTTTGCCAGTTTGTTATAGACAGAGTGCACTGTTTCCATGATTTCACTTTTCATGCCATCACCTGATCGGATTATTTGCCATAAACTATCAGATATCTGGCTCATTACTTTATCACTGGTTACAAAACAAACAAATCAAATAAAACTTCCACAATAAGTACACATAGAGACACCACACACCTTAAAAATGCAATTTAGAATTTCATAATAGCTAAAGGAGGGGGTAACTCACCCAACTTCTTCATGTATGGCATCAGAAAGTTGTCTAGGTTTCATATTTTCTGCTCCAGCACGATTGAGTGCCACTGACTGCTTCACAATTGAGGCAATATGTTGTCGTAACTCTTCCTGTCATAAATTATTGAATTCAGCATTACTGACACGCAACCTTATGTTAGTTATTAAATTAAGAAAAACTCAAGGTCATAAACTGCACGGGCCATTAAACGAAGCCCTAAAAATTCGACACTGTTACAGTGTTACTGACAATTACAAATCATAATCAACATGAATAATTTAATATCGTGTTGAAAGTAATGGACAGCCATGAAAAGTGTGATTAACTAATTTTTTCTATCAATTCATTTTATATAAAACCCTAAATTTAAAAGAATGGGAATTAAGAAATTCGGAATCAGGAGGAAAACATACGTTGTCCTTGAGCTTGCGAACGATCTTCAAACGAAGCCTGTCAAAATCGCCATCGTCCTTCAGTTTTGCAATAACCTCTTCTTTGCCAACCACTTCTCCGCTGCTTCCCATCACTCGCATTCCGAAACAGTGGACGTGCCACTTTTTCAAAAAAAAAAAGAAATTACCCAAAATGCCAGGTCTACCGTGTTATTTTCCAAAGCCTCACCTGACCTATTTCATTGGCCTTGTGAAATAGGGTATCTGTTATGAGTGTAGAGAAAGTGAGGTGGTGTCGTCGTCTGATTGATCAAATAATTTGTTATATTTGGAATATGTTCTGACCAATACAATAAGGCTAAGTAAGCTTATCAAATTCGTTGTCTTATGATAAAATATACCATATGACACTTCAGAAAAAACACTATAAACTTAGTATTTGAATTTTTTTTTTTTTTCTGAAAAAGTGGCACAACCGCCACTGTCTCTCACATTCCTTGCAACACAGAAAACTTGACCAACTCTTTTCTCCTCTATCACCCGCCAAATAAATATTTGCACTTAATATAAAATATAATTATTATATAAATAAAATAATAATGTGTTTTTTATATAATGTATTTATTGTTAATTGAGCAAGGACTATGATAAATATAATGCATATAATTTAAAAATTATTCTCATTAGTTTAATTTTTTTCAAGTGAGTAATCTTGTGCATGACTCAATATTGTTTCATTAAACACACGAGGAATAATTGAATATATGTTGATAAAGATTATTACATTATTAATTGAATGATTTGAATTTGAATATTCTTAAATAAATTTTAATAATAAAAATATATTATATTTTATAATTATTAGTATTTTTTTTAACAAAAGATGGCCCATATCGTTTCATGAAGAATAATGCCATTAATACAATAAGGTACAAAATAATAAATTCCAGGACTAATATTATTTGTGGCTACCCCTAGCTAAAGTTTGAGCAACTATATTAACTTGTCTCCCAGCAAATTTGACATAAAAGTTTGGGTTATTGGATAGAATATGTCTGCAACATCTTATGATCGAGTTCTTCTTGGAACATCTTGTCTTGTGTTTGTGAATGTTGTCAGCAACGCCCTTGCAGTCAAGTTCAAATATAACATGTGACATGTCTAATTTCTCTGCCCAAACAAGAGCTTGCAGCCACCCTAGTGCCTGGCCTTCTAAACCTGGAATGTAGGATGCATCTTTAAGGATTTGGCCATGATGCTGGAACCTGAATCATCTCTTATGCAAATGGTCCAACTTAACTGCCAGTCTTAGTTGTGGAGTGTAGCGTCAACAATGCATTTAAAGTAGTAAGTGGGAGGATTTTGCCAGACATGAATGGGATCAGCAGAATCGAGTGCTAAACTTTGAGTTAGGCCTCTTCCAGTAGTCCATTCGGATAGGAATTGTGTAGCTTGAAATACAATATGACTGACATCACCTTTAAGACCTTTCCAAAGGTTTTCATTGTGCCCTTTGATGATCAAGAGGATTGGGTAGGTAAAACAAGCCTCTCTCAAACTGTCAAATTTAAAAGCTAGCGGGTGATTTGTGGCCATAGATCAATAGTTCAAATTATTTTGATTATTGTGATCAGTCATAGATTTAGCATGCTAAAAAACTCAACGATATAAAGGATGACTTGCTTTTCTATTTTTTCATCATAAATTCATAATCCATCAAAACATTTTTATAAGAAATGCTCGTATTAGGAGCAAAAGTGTTGTAACAAAAATGAATTATGATTATAAATATATAGAAAATATTTGCAATAGATGGAAGCAAAAAGAAAATCTAAAGTTTGGATACAAGTGCATTTTAGATTATAAATTTAACAAAACAGGAAAAGTGTGTAGCATAACACAAGAAAGTTAAAATTCGTAGCAAAAATATTATTGATCAATGATTATCGATATTATTCATCATTCTATAAATTACCTTAATTAAAACATATATGTGTTGATCATAATAAATTCAATTATTCTAAAGATAAGAATATGAATTTATTTCAAAGATATTTTTGATAAAAAAAATAATTAATATGGCATTGCCACATATTTATCATATTTTTTATAAAATAAAATAATGACAATAAATATAAAGCATGACCGTAAATTTATTATTATTTATAAATTATTATTTGATCATTATGATACATATTTACGGCAAATTATTATAAAATAATGATAAAATCATAAATTTAATATATTAGTTACCATGTTATATAAAGTCAAAATAAATTTAAAACTTAATTATTTAATTGATTAATATAACCAAAATATATACTTATTGTAATCACATTAATTATCATAACTAAATATAATAATATATCTTTTATGAATTAAAAAAAGGAGAAAAATTAATGTATTTAAGTAAGAAAAAAAATGAATATGATGATGTAACGTGATAAAATCTTCTTTATTAGATATAGTAACCAAATAATACTTGTGAGATGCACAAATAAAAATGAAAGGAATTTCTTTTGGGATTATATAAAAAATTATATTAACAATTTTATTAATCTCCTCAATTATTGCAAAGGAATTCAAATGTCTACAATATATCACTTATTTATTAATAAGAAATAATAGAAGATAATTGAATCTGAATACTTTTACATCTATAAATTTTATTTTGGTAATATTGTTCACTTAAGTAAAAAAAAATGTATAAAAAAATGAACCACATAAAAAATCCAAATTAATTTTTTTATCAAAATAACTCAGATTATTTCATTATAATCATTTTTATGAAGATCAATATTTTTACATCCAGTGTAAAAACATTATTGAAAACAAAATTAAGTAAATCAATAAATGAAATGTATATTTG
>PYAF01001709.1:3873486-3890353 GCA_007407185.1 Glycine tomentella | reverse complement strand
ACCTGTAATATTTTAAATTTTAAAGAAAATATTAATAAAAAAATCAAATAAATAAAATTATTAAATTCAATTTGATTGTTTAATCTTAAAACAATCTTAATTATTTTTAGTTTCAAGAGGAATTTATTAAAAATTTAAATTTTAGAAAAGAATTTATCAAGTTTCAAATAATTAAAGTTAATAAATATAAAATTATTAATTTAATCGCAGCTATTTCAGTTTTATATATAAAAAAATTAAATCTTACTTTTGATCGTATCTTAAAATGCATATAAGAACTTGTTTTTATACCAAAATAAATAGTGAAGAAAAATATTTTTATTATTTAAAAATTAAATAATATAAACTACACAATAAATTAAAAACATATTAAAAAACTAGTCAAATATATTTTCAAATTTCTCCTTTTTTTTATCTTATATTTAACTATCAGCACAATCACAATCAAATAAATGTGTGTGTACCATATGCAATGCACCGAATAAATTATTTGTAGGATTATATTTAATTATTACATTTAATTAATATTTATTTTGTAACTAATTAATAATTTTAATTTATTTTAAATTATTTTCCTAATTTGTTTAATTTATATATATATTTTTTACATCATAAAATATTATAGTTGATTTTAAAGTTTACTCCCCCCACCTTTATATATAATTTATTTTACCTCATCATAGAAATTAATTAAAGATATTTACAAGTTTATTTTCATGTTTATTAAATTAGTTTATGATAATATTTGGTGAAATATCTTGCACTAAATATTTTTTTTAATTTATTTGTTTCCATTTAATAAAATCATTAATTTACGTCTAATTCAAAAACAACATTTAAATTTGAATTACTTTTAATTTATAAGTTAAATCAAATATAAAGATTAAAAAATCTATCATCAAAACGAAAAATTCTAATTATAAATATTTTCATAATATAATAATAATAAATTAAATTATATAAGCATTTATATAATATAGTAATAATAATAAATTAAATAATTAAATGTAATTTAAAATTTTCTGTTTGATTTCTTTTTACATAATTATCATAAATGTACATTTAATTTTTGTTACTATTTTTATTTACATAAATAATATATATTAATATAATTGGCAATAATCAAAAATATTTTTCCTTTTTATCATAATTTTAAACTTTTAAAAAAAGTGGATCATCCTTTTACCGGAACGTGACACGTGATACGTGTACTGACAAACACTATCAAGTATTTTATATATTGATTGAATAATTGATGCTGCTATATCCAAATCTTATTTTATGTGTGATGGTTTGTGAAGCTTTTCAAGGAAGTGAAAGCATTGTATATAAGGATTGAAAAAATAAGGTTTAATTCTTTTGTGAGTTTTTATTTTTTTACCAAATTTTTAATTAGGTTTCTATGTTTTTATTATTTTGATTTAGTCATAGAATTTCTATTTTTTATAATTGGATCTTTTTGTCTATTTGTTATTATAGAAAATTAATCACAAACACTTAACTAAACATGTAGACAATGCATTGGCGCACTTTTGGAGTGTGATGTAAATACACCAAAATTATTTGTGATAGATTTTCGTAGTGTTTATATCATCTTCAAATCTTTCAACAACAATTGGGTATGAGTTGGGTCTTTTTATTTATCAAAGGGAGCCCAAGGCATTACATATTACTCATAGTTGGGGAGAAAATCCCAACAAAATTTTGCCACAAAAGTGGCATACATCCCACGAGAAGGTAACCAAAAATAATACTAGGCTGAACAAGATTATGAGCTCGATGGACCATCCAGTCAACAACCATGTTTACCTAGCTATGCATATGTGAAATCTTCACAATCCAATCCCTAAACATAGACTCAATTCCCTGCAAAACAAAAGCATAAAAGGGATGACACTACATTACAATTAACCAAATTGATATCTTCCAATGCTTTCAATCTAGACACAACGATGCCTCAAACTCCAAGCATGCTCCAAAGATGCCAAGATCGCCCAAACCTTAGAGGACAACACCAAACAACCCCTAAGCTTCTTGATAAAGTCAGTCAACTAGGATCCTAAAGAGTCTCAGAGAACCCCTCAATAACCTGTTGAAAGGCCAACATTAAGCATAAACACGTCTACATTATACTTCACCTACCCACTAGGTGGAGGTCTCCACTTGAGGAGAGAAGGACTCAAATCCAAATTTTTATGGACCTTAAACACAAATGCATGGGGAATCTCCAAACAAATAAACTTAGCTTTGTTAGAAATCGCAACAGGCTCCCACTCCTTCTCATTAAAAACACAATTATTTTGAGCTTGCCAAATCGACTAAATAGTAACTCCGAACAGGGTTTTCTAGTGAGGATGACTCCTTTCAAGGTTCTTTGTAATCCATTGAAGTAGTGACCACAAAAGAAACCCTAAAGCATACTACGAAACTTGAGTAAAAGATCCTGCCTCACATGCCTAGACTGCACACAATCCTTTAAGAGGTGTAAATCCATTTCAGGCTCATCAAGAGATAGGACAAGTATCATAATCTAAAATCGCACATAGACATCTCTTAACATTTGTTTTAAGGCCATTATGCATAATGAGTCACAACAAGGACTTAACTCTATGAGGACCTCTCCACTTCCAAATGTACTTCCACCATGCTGAGTTTGAACAAGATCCTATCCCAGACAACACCTGGTAAGCATAATTAATAGAGAACTGTCTGTCAGGGCTAGGGCCCCAGGAATGAGAATATTTCCCATACTTAGGCACATAAATATGGTGCTCTTGGATTTCATACCTAACCCATTGAGGAAGATAGTACATGAAGCTACTCCGATTCCAATTCCCAGTGAATCAATATACTTTGAATCACATTAGAAAGCTCATTAGGAAGAAGGGAGGTATGTGCCACTGAAAACAAATTGAACCCCATTGGCAGCCAATGGTCCATCCAAAAACTAACCACCATGCCATCCCTTACTAGCCACCGAGTACAAGCCTGGGCCTTCGTCCAAACAAAAATTATACCTTTCCAGGTTTGAGAGTCATCATGCCTAGTCTTAAAGTTTGAAGACCTAAGACTTCTACCGCCATATTTGGCCTGCAAAACCTGAACCCAAAGCGTATTGAGCTGAGTTAAGATCTCCCAAGGCAGCTTCATCATGAAGGCTTTGTTGAAAACCCTCTCCCACCCAGGCTTGTAAATCTTATCCTGAGTCACAATATGCCAATCCCTACTAGTCTCATGATCAATCCAAATGAAATGCCTCTTCAGCCTCTCCACTTCAATGCAAATATACTTAGGAATCAAAATAAACTACATATTATAACTAGGAATCGCCTAAATAAAAGATTGAACTAAGGTCACCCTCCTTACAAAGGCCAAGAAGTTTGCCTTTGAGGAAGCAAGTCTATTCTAGGATTTGTCTAGGATATAGAAGTACTTATCCTTAGTTTTCCTTGAGTGCAGAAGGGGCACCTCAAAGTACTTTCCCATGTCGTTTGTAGCCTAAAATTCGACCAAATTAAAACTATTGTTCAAAAATAAAATTAAGATTTTGAGTTAAGTTCCAAAATGAGTAAATGAAACATTCTTTATCTTAACAAAATTAAAATGGATGATAAAGTGTATATATATATATATATATATATATATATGATCCCCACTGGATTCGGATAAAGCTGCAGGAAAAACAATAATGCCCTTGGCAAATGCTGGAACTTCCAGGTTGATAACAAATCCCAATTTAAGACCCAATATATTGTCCCATGTTGTGAGAGCCCCAACAACCAATATAAATAGATATACCCCATTACAATACATCAATACTCTAGTTGGACCAAGAGATTTTGAAAGGCCAACTCCCGGCGGCCATGTAATCATAGTAAGTATATTCTTGGGGAACAAAAGTTCTTGAAAATCTCGTGGGTTGATGTAAAGGTTGTCCCCACTCTATATCTGACAATATATTAAGGATCTTGAGTTTGGAGAATTGGACTATCCCATTATTATCTTCGTTATGAACTAATTCTATTAAGTTCGTATCAATAAAAATAAATTCATAAAAGATTCTGGTTTTATTTATATCAGGACAAGAATATGGTAAGTCTTTGGAAAATAATTTATTAGCTAAGTCTACATGTAGAAGTTTTAGCCAATATTTTTTGGCAATTATAATGGATAAAGTATTTTTTTTTTTTTAATATAGTCAGAATCAGTATTGTATTGGTTTGGGTTTGAAAGGTATGTGTATTATATATATATACTCTTCAAAATTACTTAGTAGTGATACCACATTTTTTGTGGGCCATCCTTGTCCACGTGACATAAAACCCGTGGCGAGCTTAAAGGCAACGCAACACAATAAGGGGCCCACGGAAGATTTTTAGAGGACACATCATGAGAGACATGTAAGCAACGAACGTAGTAAGCGATATGATGAGGTTGTCTATTAGCGAAACAACGAATGAAGAGAAGGAAGGAGAATAAGCCGTTGCAATTCCCTCCGCATGTTCCAGTTACCTTATCTTCCACCTCAGCTTTTTCTCTTCACTCTTGCTTCCTTTCCCTCCAAACAACAAAAACAACCATCACCACCACCACCTTAAACTTTCCCAGTTACACTGCCACCACTTTGATTCCAAATAACCATCATCACCATGTTCACGGCTAGTAAACTAGCCTTCGCATTAACACCACCTCGTCCATGCACTGCACCCTTGACACCGATCTCTTCAGCTTCTGGTGTTCACCTCATTCAGTTCAATGGCAGGCACTTATGCCTCCGCCAAAGGCTGTTTCTACTTTCTCCTAAAGCCACTGCAGATCAACAAGGTCTTAACAATAACATCATATCTCTAAAAGAATCATCTTCGTTGGCCATCTTCTAACAAAAGCTTATCTCTTCGCCAACTTGTTTTTTTTTTTCTCTTTTTCTTTTACCTTTCAGGGAAGGTTGAAGAATTTGAAGATGATTCAAATGCAGTTGATAGTAAAATCCTCCCATATTGTAGCATAGACAAAAAAGACAAGAAATCAATTGGTGAACTTGAGCAGGAATTCCTCCAAGCACTGCAAGTATATCCCCCATAAGTTTTAAATTTTCTGATGTCTTAATAGATTTATATATGTTACGTGTGAAGTGTGATCATGATCATGCAGAAAACAGAAATTAACTTTTTGTGTATGTGAATTTTAATTTTTTTTATGAGTTTTTGTTTTTTGTATTCAACAGGCATTCTATTATGAGGGAAAGGCTATCATGTCAAATGAAGAGTTTGATAATCTCAAGGAAGAACTCATGTGGGAAGGAAGCAGCGTTGTCATGCTAAGTATGAGGCAACTTCACTCACAGTAGCTGCAGCTGTTATTATCATTGAATTTGTGTTAACGCGGGTATCTTTATCTTTTTAAAGTCTTTGTTGGTTGATTGTACAGGTTCTGATGAGCAAAAATTCCTGGAAGCTTCGATGGCTTATGTTTCTGGAAAACCAATTATGAGTGACAAAGAGTATGATGCGTTGAAACTGAGGCTAAAGGTTTGCTATTTTCTTTTCATCAATGAAAATTTGAAAGTCGTTTTGTAGCAGATGGTGCATCTTTGAACATGTGTAAATAGGTCATCATCTCACTGATAATTGAAGGGAAAAAAGAAGTAAAAATATATCATCTAGACTAAATCAATGGTTAAGAACTTTGAGTAGATACTATAACACTATTCTGTTTTTGTTTACACCAAGAATACCCCCAACGGATAATCGGAGACTAATGAATGCATTTCAAGGCATAGAGATCACTGAAATACATTTTGCCTCTTCCAACAAAGTCTTCTCATACACATGACTAGAAATTGAACCCTTGGTAACATGCTTAAGGAATCTAACTATCTACCAATTGTATTGGACTTCGGTTGCTTTAACACGTGTTTACATAGTAGGACAACTAGTACTACAGTTTATGAATTTTTTTACCCACGGGTTTCATTTTGGAAAGCTTACATATGAAATGAAATAACACTCCTAGTGGTTGTATTGATCACTGAAATTGAAATTGCTTTAGTAGCTGAATATCTCCCTCCTGGTATTATTTACTGATCTCGTAACTGTTTTCCAGATAGAAGGGAGTGAAATTGTGGCTGAGGGTCCAAGGTGCAGCCTTCGTAGTAGAAAGGTGAGTGTTAATCTTCAATCTATTCTTTGATTTCAGTTTTGCTTGTCAGTTGTAGACTTGCAGTTTTATGTGTAGTTGTTCTTTGATTAAATCATTCTTGCAATTATTATATAGAGGAAGGAGTAAGTAATTTTTCTTGTTTCATTATAAAGAGATTTGTTTTTGAATTAAATCTGATCAATCCCTTGAAGAACTGATCAATCAAATATAAGATCTGTTGTATCACAAAGTACTGACAAGAGATATAAGATGATCTTTACTTGTCAAATCAAATGCTTCTTAGTCATTAGAATTCAGCTTAAGGATTTGATCAAATCATTCGGGATTCATGAATACTTAGATCTGCTCTTTTTAATCTTTATTTTTTACTAATTACAGTCAATTTATAGGTTTACAGTGACCTATCTGTTGATTATTTAAAGATGTTCCTGCTGAACGTCCCGGCTACTGTGATTGCATTAGGATTGTAAGTAGTTCTCCTTTCTCACCTCTCCCTAAGTTTTTATTGAGTCAATAGGTTCATATTCTGTCTGCTTCCACATATTTTATAATTTTCATAACAGTATCCACTTTTACTTTTTATTATTTGTCTTTCTTATGAAAGTTTTTTCATCCTAAAAGATAGATTGAAGTTACTGTTTGCATATGATATGTCTTGACTTTTTTGCCTTTAATTTTAATTTTTTTCCTGCTCATTCATTAGGTTCTTCTTCCTTGATGATCTGACTGGATTTGAGATCACATATCTGCTAGAGGTATGTTCCCCTCATTTTATCATGCATCTAGCATAGCAAACTGATCATTTGGATGCAGTTTGATTCCAGAATGTCATAGCATCTGATAGTAATTTTACATTTTTATGGTCCTTTCCTTTCATTATGTTCCATTCCCTTAATTTCAGGATACTGTTTAACTGTATATTATTGGATTGTTTATATCTTCATGTTAGAAAAAAGATGGTTTCAAATGTAGAGTGAACTTTAGAGTGCAAAGTGCAAAACAGATCACCTTGTAACAATTCATAGATTTGTAAAATCTCATTCGATTTTCTCATCACTGGTTGCCATCTTGCACTTCACTCGCTAAAGTCTATGGTGGTACACTTTAGAGGATCCAAACTCTCTGTAGTCAAACAAAAAAGAGATTAACTAAGATCTGAAGAAGTACAATGTAAAGTGTTGGCCTGATATTGTAACTAGGATTACCAACTGACCACATTCCTCTTTATAAGTACCTTGCCTTGCCACCAACCCTGAAATACTCGGCATAACTAGTTTGGAATTTGGATCGTCAATGAAACAAGTTTTTTCTATGAGAAATCAGAGACGAGGGGTAACTGAAAACCAAAGCTAATATGATGAGATTGATTCTTCACATCACATAGAAATGAACTAGTTTCTTAGACATTAAAGAATACTATTACAATTAATGCAATTATAACAGATGTTATGAATTGTTGAGTGCAGCTGCCGGAGCCTTTTAGTTTCATTTTCACATGGTTTGCTGCTGTTCCCCTTATTGTGTGGATAGCTCTGTCACTAACAAATGCCATTGTAAAAGACTTTGTGATTTTAAAGGTATAAATTTTACTAGCAGAGTCTCTTGCAGGTTATATTTAGCTGCTACATATTACTGACATAATTAATTAATTTCTAAAGGGTCCTTGTCCGAACTGCGGTACTGAAAATACCTCTTTCTTTGGGAGTATACTCTCAATTTCAAGTGGTGGTTCCACCAACACTGTCAAATGCTCCAAGTAAGTTTAAAAATACTGCTTAATAATTAAACACTGTCGCTTCACATGATTCACATTCTCATCACCAAACTGATATTTAATTTATGGTATGACATTAATTTAACAATCAAATGCAACATTTTGACTCAGCTGTGGAACTGCAATGGAATATGATTCAACTACAAGATTGATTACATTACCAGAAGGAAGTAACGCCTGAGTGGAGGTACATTCCTACGTATACCCTTGAACCTCTCTTCTAACTCTATCATTGTGTATATTTTCTGCATATGTAGCACAATAATATTTAATTTTGCTTTGTATCTAGTTATGAATCCTAGAAGTGAGTTATTTTTTTTAAGAGATTTGTTGCTTTGAAGAAATGCGGTTGAATGGTGACCTTTCTTTTCATTATAGGGATAAATAACCATTTTCGTCCCTGAATATGTAAAACGCTGACAAATCCGTCCCCGAAAGATGAAAATTCAAATTGTTGTCCCTAAAAGTGAAAAAAGTGTGACAAATCTATCCCTCCGTTAACTTCCATTCGGTTACTATTAATATTCAAGGACGAATTTATCAGCGTTCTACACAGGGACAAATTTGTCAGCTCTCTACCCAAAATATAATTTAATCTTCATATTCTCTCTTTTTTAATCATTGCAAGCATAACATTACAATAAACACTTAAAAATTAGGAAAGTAAGATAAGTTAAAACAAACATAATAATAAACATAATATTGATTCATAAGCATAATTTGTTTGTTGCTCTGAAATTTCTATTATAACAACATTAGGTAATGACAAAATCAAGTTAGGTCTCATTATTTTTGTAAGAATTAATTTAATGACTATGCATTTTTGTTTGAGTCTTATATTTTGGGTATGGTACTGTCACATTAGAAATTTTAAAGCAAAAATATGAGATAATACCTGGCAGCGAAATTCTTCGTGACCCCATAACATACGAAAAAGTTTATGAGTTCATAAGCCCCCTTAGAGAGAGTGGATACTGCTCTTTGCCATTAGAGCACTCTTGTGGAAATGAATCCAATGTGAAGCTGTTCCTCCGCTAGAATAAGAACTGAAAAGACCTTCGACCATTTCATTTGGTAGCACGTTTAGCTCGTTATGAAACGTATTGTTAGAACTGGAAGTGTTCGCTCGACTTCGGTTGCCGGTGCGTGTAGGTAGGAGTACATTATGGTAGGATCAGTCACCTGGGCAAACCAACCCTCCTAAGAGCAACATACAAATTATGTTTATTAATCAATATTATACTTATTATTATATTTGTTTTAACTTATACTTATTTTCCTAATTTTAAGTGTTTATTATAATTTTATACTTCTAATAATTAGAAAAGGGAGAATATGAAGATTAAATTATATTTTGGGTAGAGAATTGACAAATTCATCCCTGAATGTGTAAGACACTGATAAATTCGTTCCTAAATATTAACGGTAATTGACGGAAGTTAACGGAGGGATAAATTTATCACACCTTTTTCACTTTCAAGGACAAAAATTTAAATTTTCATCTTTCGGGGCAGATTTGTTAGCATTCTATACATTCAGGGGAAAAAATAATTATTTACCTCTATTATATTTGCACTTTTCTTTATAATTCAACCTATTCTTCACTGTCCATGTCTAGGTAAAGCTTGTCTTAGGGTTATATGTTTGTGCACTAACTGAATTTGAGGTTTCTTCATCCCTTGAGAAATTCTAAACTGGATTGGCTCTGCAACGTTTAGCATTAAATCTGTTCTATCTCTAATGGGTGCCAAGTGCCAAACTTTATTATAATTTTTGGTCCATTATTATGACTTTAACTGTGCATGGCAATATATAATGACACCCACATCATATACATATTATATTTGTGTCTACATACAGGTATGCCTCAAAATCATATTTATTGTTCCAGCAATGGGGTATCACTAATAGCAGTTCTTGTGAGAGTGACAAATTTATCATTAGCAAATTGTGATGTTCTTCCACAAATGATCTTGAAGGCATGTGTTATCACTATCACACACAATTGGTGTCATCTCAATTTATGTGCCACCATCCTACTTGTAAGTATATGGGCTTTGTATACTTGTAAGTAATATGGACTTTGTATAGCATACACTGGATTGTCTCTACTTGAAGAGTTGAGTTATGAGGGTGCTTAACACCATCGATGAGTCTAAACTAGAATAACGTGTGTAAGGATTTTTTGTTACACTTTTGCAAAATTTTCTTTCTATTACCTAGACCAGATCCTAGGAACATCAACAACAATAAGGAAAATTGACAATATTTAAATAATTAAAGCTAACTGACAATAGTATTTCATGCATTCAATTAATTGAAAGGCTTGAGGTTGAACGAGGTTGTCTAATTGATGTAATAGAAATTTTGCTCCTTGAGCTTTACAGAAAATGAATAGACACGCGATCAATGTTTTGAAAATTAGTTCGGACCTATTAATTGAAATAATAACAATTGTTGAAGATCATTTAATAATTTCTCCTAAAGTTAATGAAAAATTCAGAACCGCCTGTATGCATGGTCCAATTGAATAATAATAAAAATAAAACTTAAATTTAAAATTCACACACTTTCCTATTACTTCGTAGAGGAGAAAAATAATAAAAGAAAAAAGAAATATGTTTACTAGAAGTAACACTTTACTTCCAAATGGGTTGATCCATGGAACAAAAATTAGTTGGATGTTAAATAAAAGATCCAAATACTTCTTAGTTATACCAAAAATTAAATAAGTCTACAAGATAGTCGAAAGATCAAGAAATTTGCGTCTAGAAATAGCATTACAAGTTGCAATTATAAGAATTTTAAAGAGAAAAATAATTATTATAAATCTTTGTCGCTCCACTTGAATCTACGAATCTAAGTTGATATTTTGATTATCAACCAAAAGTGAAATTAATAGAATAACGATTGTCGAGAAAATTTATAAAAATGTGTTCGAGTAATTGCTACTCAAATTTCTTAAGAATAACGTATTTATCATTACTTTTTATTTTAAAAAATTAATTATTTTACACTCAATTAACATGGGAAAAATTTATTCCACATACGAAAGTAGAAAAAAAAATATTTTTACTTATTCATTAATTAGTATTCTTAAACATTTTATTTTTGAAAATATTTTTAATTTTTTCTAAGAAATATGATAAACATTGATATCTCATATATACGTAATACGTGAATTTTAAACATTTATTCATGTTTGTTTTTGGGAACCAGCTGTTACTCATGTTACCCTACAAGTGCAAAAGGTGTTGCATTTTCTAATGACAATAATTTTAATCATATATATTATATGTCCATGATAAATTAATCTTCTTTTATATTGTAAATTTGCTACATTAACGATAAAAACTATCAATTTGTACTAGAGGCCATCATATTTCCGAGCCTAGCTAGATTAGGCGAATTTAATTGTGCTTTCTCACGATTTGTATTTACACCTTTTATTTTTATTTGTGCACCCCATCACTTTTATAATATTTTTTTATGCAACTCGATAGAACTTTGATTCCAATCAAGTTTTACGAATATTGCAAAATTATGTTAACTTAATTTGTATTAGAGATGTTTTTTTTTGTCCATAGGAATCAAAGACAAGTATTAGAAGATTTATAATAACTCACACATTCTATTCAACCAATTGAGTTAGATTCCCCTGCTACCATATGTGTTTAAAGAATCAAGTGATTGAGTACAATTAGTTAATGAAATATTCTCAAAACTGAACTGGTCATTGAACAGGTAAAGCATTGATCCAAGGGTCAATGATTCAACCGAAGTTGATAAAATAATTTTTGTAATAATTTTAATATAATATCCTAAGAAGATTGAACAAAAAATAACATAATGTGTATAAATTGATAATAATAATAATAAGTAAACTTTACTTAAAAGTATCATAAGTCATAATATTTCTTTTTTTAAAATAAAACAATGTCATTTTAATTTTTTTTTATAAAAAAATAGTTGTAAGTGAAACTGATAAAATCGGTTAACCCACCTATTTTTAGGGAGCATTAGAACGAACACTTGACTAGTTCTCTATTGAACCGTCCGGTCCGATCTTAAGTTAAGGTTAAATTATTCGGATAATATATGAGTTCAATTCTTAACTATATAATTATTTGTCAAACTTTAGTTATCTTTCAACCTAACTTTAGATTAATCATAATCTTTTTCTCCTTATGAACCATAGCATTAAAAAAAAGAAATATGTTTAAATTTAAACTTCTTTAGTTCCGCTGCAAAATTAGTATCATAAATGTGTCAGACAACCCGTAAAAAAACCTATTACATATTTAATAAAAGAGGACGGAGGAGCCAAAATAAACAATTGTTAAAAGAATTAATTTGTGCAATTAGAATCTAAAACTCAAAATCACATAATTATGATACTAGATGAATCTGGAATGCAATTAAGTCTTAATTGTTTTAATACATGAACAATTGAGTACTGGAGGCTGAAGACTTAAAATGTTCCTACTAACATCGGATGTACTTATTGGTTAATCACCACTTGAGGTTGATGTCCTACTGTATGACTGCTTATCAGACGGAGTTATTGCATAACCAGGCCTTAATCTTACGGTACCGTTTCATTGCTGCTGAAATCACATGGTGTAATTGTATAACCATCATCCAACGCCAAAACACTGTTTATTAATTGTGGCCTTAGTCCAGAGTGTGGACTTGTTGGATAGGCTACAACAGTTACTTTGCATATGAACTTAGCAACTAACGACCCTTAAGCTGAAGGGATTATTATTATGAAAATGATTTTTTTTTTTTTTTTTTTGTAATTTCTGCTTGTGGTGGATGAAATGAAGGACATGCAAGACCTAGCTAGGAAACATGTCCGCACGTTTTCATATTATGATATAATATTGCTGGATCAATTCCTACATCACTGGCATGCAATATTATTTGAAGTCATTAAAAAAAAGAATAAATGAGTAATACTGTTTGACTTAAGAGATAAAGTGATGTTATCTTCGTGGGGATCACGAAGACAAATTTCTTTCAATGAGCGACGTGCTATTGGAATTGGTCCATTGGACGTTATATATAAGGATACGTGTGCAGGCACCCCTTAGCATAAATTCTTCTGTAGAGAAAACAACACAATCCAAAAATTAAACAATGGCTGCGACTCTTCAACATTGTAGCTTCTTGTTGATTACATTTACATGGATAATGTTCATAATCATCGGAAAGCCAGCAATAGTAGCGGGCACATTTCAACCTAGTCAATGGACACTAGCCCATGCCACATTTTATGGTGATGAGTCGGCTTCTGCCACTATGGGTACGTATGTTATCACAATTAATTCCTTAATATATAATAAACCATTCAACAGTTAGTGTAAGTAAATGCAGGCATCAATAATCAATGTTATGTTACTAATTAGCACTAACCATCTTGCATGCATAAACCAATGTCACTTTGTATTAACATGTCTTTGTACTTAATTAATTGAAGGAGGAGCATGTGGGTACGGAAATTTGTTCATAAACGGTTACGGTAAAGACACAGCGGCTTTGAGCTCGACATTGTTCAACAACGGTTATGCATGTGGAACATGTTATCAGATACAGTGTGTTCAATCAAGTGCATGCTATTCCAATGTGCCTTACACTACAGTGACTGCCACGAATCTTTGCCCTCCTAATTGGGCTGAGGCCTCTGATGACGGAGGCTGGTGCAACCCACCTCGTACTCATTTTGACATGTCCAAGCCAGCTTTCATGAAAATTGCACAGTGGCAAGCTGGAATCATTCCTGTTATGTACCGCAGGTAGGTAATTTAAGAAAGTTTATTTTCTCAGTAAACTAATATTATTTAGTTTTTGAAATTAAAAAAAAATGTCATTTTTTTGACTTAAAATCTGTTTGTTTATTAGTCTTGTCATTAGAGGTGAAAATGAGTTAGACGGCTTATAAGACCTTTGGCCTAGTCTATTTAAAGTTTGGTCTGGTTTGACTTTTTTATTATAAATGTTAGGTTAAATCTTTTTCAAGAGTATGTTTAAATAATTAAAAAGATCATGCTCAAATTTAAAAAAAAGTTTATTAAACTTATTTAATATATATAAGTTATATATATCAACTCAGTTAGAGACTAAAATAATAATAAATTTATGTAATTTACGGATTATAATGATAATAAGTTGTATATATCAACAATTATATATTAGCAACAATAATCGAAATTTAAATAGAGCAAACAACGAACACAGGTTTAGCAGGCGTCACGTCTTGAGAACAGAGTGACAATTTTTATTATATTGATAAACAAATAGGTTTATATTAATATATTTAAAATAAAGTTATGATACAGATTTACAATATCATATATGTACCGTATGTGTTCGTCCATAAAATATAAGCAATACACAACCAGAATTAAAATAACAATAATTTCAATTTTAGAAATTTATAGACATTTTTCTAATTTTAAAGACTATTAATAGTAATTTATTCTTATTTTCCTTAATGAAAAAGAACAGAATAACATAACAAGCACAATCTTTCTAGCTCATTTTTTTTTAATCATTGTGCTACTTTAAGAATTTGACGAATCATTGTCTAGAAAGTCGAATATTGGAAACTTGACACTACAAAAAGTGGTGTGCAAATAGTAAATATCATTATATCAAATCCCCTTTATTCTTGATTACCATATTAGTGTTAAATAATTTTTCAGAGTACCTTGCGTAAGGAGTGGGGGGCTACGATTCTCTTTCCAAGGAAATGGGTATTGGTTATTGGTGTACGTAATGAATGTGGGAGGTGGAGGAGACATTGTTAACATGTGGGTGAAGGGAAGTGGAACAGGATGGATTAGCATGAGCCACAATTGGGGGGCTTCTTACCAAGCATTTGCAACATTGGGTGGCCAAGCTCTTTCCTTTAAGGTTACTTCCTACACAACCAAAGAGACTATTATAGCATGGAATGTTGCTCCTACCAACTGGGGCGTAGGACTAACTTATTCCTCCAATGTCAACTTCAATTAAAGTACTACATCACCTCATGACTCATGTTCCTTTTCATTTACTTATTTAATTCCATGGTATTTTTATTTGTTGTGATGAAAGTTCCACAAATGAAGCAAATGGTCATCGTCAAGAGACTTCCTATTTTTGTTAGTTTAACAAATTATCCTGAAATTAACACCCAGTTGGCACTTGACACAATTGGCACAATCGGTTGTCATTCAACCTTTCCATTGGGTAAATATAGATTCTATTTAGAATCATACAAAATTAAAAGTAATTTAACTTATTCATATACATATATGCTGTATGGCTGTACCAAAAAAGCAACACGTACTCCTTATATTTTGTTTAGTTTTCACGTCTTACTTGTTGACTGGTACGTACTTTCTTTTTCTGATTTTACATACAAGATTTTTTTATTTCTTTTGAGCAAACGTCATTTGATATTAATTATTTTTGGTATTCAACTCGCAATACTTTACGGCCAAATTTAACAATGGACAAAACTTAACGAGTTTAGAATGATACTATTTAATTAAAATTGAAGTTTACCTTAATTTAACCTTATGGTTAATATGTGAGTTACCAAAGTTATGGTTTTACTGTGTTAGTTATGATTGCAAATTTGGGTTGCTGATGGTGGTACAACAATTATTATTTGTCTTGGTGGTGAAGGAAGGGTTTGGTGAATGGTGGCCATGACATATGCTATGCCACCATGGCACTCGGTATGGTGGAGTTATGGTTAAGCAAGAGGTACGTAGTGACTTTGTATGCAGAATTAGTTTTATTTATTTATTTTAAAACACCATGTGGACATTTTGGACGATTCTAATTTAGTGGTTTAATTAACCTATTGGGGTAAGTTTTGTCAAGTTCCAAACTTGAAGTAATTATTGAAGACCAAAGTAAGTTAAGGAACCAATGTGACACGGAATCAAAAGTTAAGTAACCAAATTATACATAACTAAGAAGTTAGAAGACCAAAATCAAATCTAAATTAAAGTTAAAAGACAAAAATGTTAATTTTGTCGATTAATTATTGTTTTCTATTGTCGGCGTCAATTAATATTGTTAACTTGTTCATATATAATAATCAAGAAAAACTTTTATATCCACTGAGGGTCAAGAGGCATTCCATGCCTCTTTGTATCTTTTAAAATAATAAAAATAAAATAAAAGAGAAAAATAATGGAAATTAACTAATAGCACAAGTGATTTTGAAATAATTAAAAGGGTGTAAGTGGTTTGGAGAGTGTACTTATTAGAGGTTATATAACAGTTATTGAGTAAGTTTGGAGAGAGTACACCAAAACCTCATATCTTTTCTTTCTTTCTTTTTTTATAGAAAAAAACCTCATATCCTTTTTATATATATTTATAGATTTTCTAAATTTAAGAGATATATTTACTTAAAGCAACCCACACTTCATAACGTGCATCAAATTAAAAGAAATCCTTCACACACACACAAAAAATTCGATAATAGTAACATTGAAATTTAAACTTATAACTACATATAATCTATCTTAATCCCTCAGCACTCACCAGACACCACTAATCCAATGGACAATGGTAATGAGTTATTATGTTTATATTTTTATTTTTTCTTAAGTATTCGTTTCATAAAGAAAAAATGATTATGATTAATTTAGAATTTGATCAAAAGATAAATAAAATATGACAAAAAGTTATTTTAGTCAAGAATTGAATTTGGATACTACATGAACAATTAAACTTTAATTTCAATACATTAATTATTTGTGTTCAATCACTTGATTTATTATTTATATTAAAATCTAACTAGTTATGGTTTTTTTTTTTTTTATGTATATACAGACACAGTTTCCCATTTGTAATTTTTTTCTTCTATTTTTAGATAAATTTAATTTAAATGATTATAAGCGTAAATTTTATAATATTAAATGTATT
>PYAF01001709.1:3858347-3873386 GCA_007407185.1 Glycine tomentella | reverse complement strand
TATAAGCGTAAATTTTATAATATTAAATGTATTATCAAATCATTTAAAAAATATACTATTATAATTATTTTCTCAAAAATCTAATTTTTATAATAATGTGATGATACTTTATTAAATATTTATGTGAAATTTTTTATACTGATGAAATTTAAATGCAGACAAAATGCAGTGTACTAATTTTCTTGTGAAAGATAATATAATAGTTGGTAATGAATGAGAGGCAGAATAAATTTCTTCTGATTTAAACCATGCATGCTAATTGAAAGATCCAATCTGACCTTGAAAAAAAACAAAAAAAAAGATCTAAATCTGATTTATTTTGTAGTATGTAAATACAAAATAGAGACACTATCTGTTTTAAATCTTGGAAGGTACATAGGCTGGACATTGTTGTTTTCTTACCAGACACTAGGCAGCTAGGGCTGGACTTCAGCAATGGCTCCAAACCGTCATGCCATTTTATTGTTCAATATTTAATATTTCTTATCTCAATACCACACATACTTTGCTGCCTACTACGAAAAATAGCAAGATTGTTTTCCATTTTTAAAAATGATGTAGTTGTCATATATATTTATAAGGGTAATGGAATATATTTATTCAGAAGAATTAATACAATTGCTTAACAGCCTTAACCATCATTCTTTTCCATTTTTTTTTTTATAATTTGAGTGCTTTCTTATAAACATAAAAAATAAAAATACCAGATTAGTTTGGATTATTAAAACTGTCATTAATTCCTCCGACTTAAATCAAGAAAAGAAAGATTGCTTACGAAATGTGCCATATATGATATATCACATGAAGACGCTGTACTCGCTCGCGATCTGTTTTTTTTTTTTTTTTTTTCCACATTCCTCATCATTGCACATTTCACGTCATATATGTATCTATCAAAATTCTTATTTTGCTATACTACGATTTAAATAGCAAGACATCTTTCAATAAATTTAGACCAAACTAATAAATCCCATGTGAGAGAGGTAATGCGTGCACAAATTTTAATATTCTTTAAGTTTTGCGTATACTGGATTACTTATGAACAAATTAATGAGAATAGTTTTGACATAAACCGTGCTATGATGGTTGGGTATAAACTATATATTTTTTTAAAAAATATCACTTTCATAACATTTATTTGTTTTTTATAAAAAAATAACATCCTCTCATTTATTTATCTTTGGAGGTTCAGACATTAGAGTGAAAGTTTCTCCTATAGTCCTATTGTCCCCCTCCCCCCTTCACCCACATCAACATGTATTGGTTTATATGACTTTTTTTTCTTATCGATATTCATTTGACACTTTTTTAATTCTCTCTTTTCCATACTTTTTTCTCTCCCTCGATTAAAATTATTTTTTACCATATTAAACATAGTTTCTTTGTCTTATTAAGGATTTTTTAATACTATAAATTAAACAACTTAACCAAATATAATTGTGAGATCAGAACTAGAATTAGAGATAGTCATCAATTTTAATTTGTAAACTCAATGATCAATTCAACCTGCTCTCTCTTTTAATTTCATTCGTTATCAATATTATTTAAACACACACACACACACATATATATATATATGTATTATGAAATTTTATTATGTTTTTTTAAAATTATTTAAAATTTAAATATTAATAATTTTTAATAATTTGATAATCAACCCAGTTCAATCAAACTAAAATTTGATTAAATTAGTCTGAATGTAATTGATTTTTTTTTACACTCAATCAGTCAATCTAGTCTAATTTTGATCTGTTTAAATTTAATTTTAAATTAAATTTCACTACGTCAACCTGACCCATGATCATTCATAATAAAAACTCATTATTGCGTTTAAGTTGTGCATTTCTACGTAAGGGTTTTATGTCGATGCACATGCGAAATAACCAACTTATAATAAAAAAGGGTGAAGTAGATAATTAAAATTTAAGGATCTATTTAATTAAAATTAAAAAGTAAATACGTAGTTATTAAAAAAAGTAATTGTGTGATAAATTTTTTCTTCTTCACGTTTTTAATTGTTTTTTCAAGAGTACTTTTCTATATAAAAAAAAAAAAAAAAACTCAAAGTAGCCTGCTCTGAAACTCTGTTAGTAAGAAGGTCTTGCTCTTTATTTGCGCATGATATTTCTTCCACAAAAAAAAAATTATTATTAACCGGAGGTAAATTTGCATGATGCATGCAGTGAGCTCCTTCCAGTTCATGTAAACAACGTTGTTTGACCACTAAGAAGATCGGGAAGAATTACAGCAAATAATATTATTTTTTCAATTTTATATCATTACTGAATTATGTGCTAGTATTTACTGTTGTCATTTTTTTTAAAATATGGGTATAAAGTATAAACACAAGCAATATATATACATATACATATTATTTATTTATTAAATAAAACAACTAACAGCTAATATAAAACGCCTAAATACTCATATTGAAATCAACGTCATGAAATATAAAAATATGAAAACCAAAGGAAGAGCTGTTGGCTATATATGATTAAATATATAAGAAACTTTCTAATTCTTTTGAAATTTACTAGTCAGTATTTAAATATAAATATTTTTATATTTATGTTTTAGTCAACAAAAGTGAAAAGAAAAGGAAACTAAAAGAAGCTTATTTAAATGACATCTTAGTATCTCACCAAGGTGATCCTTACACACAAACAATCTGAAATTAAACTAAAACCAAAATTGTTATTATTATTAAAAAAAAGAAGGTGATATTCCCATGCTAAAAATAAGGCATAATCTTAATCTTACACAAAAGTATGCACTCAGTAAATTTTACAATTATTAAGAATCTAAGATCTTTGTTTAAGATAAATCGAAGAGTGACCCCGGTAAATTAATAACAATTTTTTTTTATAATAACAAGAAAACAAAATATTCGTTAAATGAAAAACAAGAAAGCAAAATAATATTGTAATGAGAGATTTGGTACACATTTAAAAAAAATCCAATTTTTTTTTTGGAAATCATTTCTAACTTACATTTTCACAAAAATATTTTTTTAGGGATGAGAATCATATTTTTTTTAAAATTTAACTTTTGTTTTACTAATAAAAATATTATATTACTCTTATAAAAATATTTAACGTAATAAATAATTAAAGTTACTTAAAAAAATATCATTAACTCTTTAATTTTAAAAAAAAAACTTAATAATCAATCAAACACTTTTTTATTTATTATTATCATACATAAACAATTTCTCCCCGATGAAATGCTGCGGCGAAGGAATCTTGCAAATTGAGTGAGTGTGATATCCTTTTCTTGCATTGCATGTAAAAAGGGCATATATAAGAAGAGTCGAAGAAGAGAGTGAGGAGAGAAATAGAGGGGTCCACGATACACGGTGAGTGAACACGATAACCGAGGCTTCCATCGCCATTTATATATATTCAAACTTAAAATAAAAGAAAAACAAACAGAAAAAACAGCTGCAACTTTTTTACAGGGTTTTTTTCCCGGGAAAATAATAACAGCCTCTGCCGCAGCTCGTTCGTTCTTTCTCAGATCGCACCACCGGAACCGCCATGGAGGACTCGTCCGGCCACCTGAATATTCCTCCGGCCACCGCGGCGGCGACTCTCCGGCACGTGGACCGCATGATCAACTCCAACCACTACACCTCGCCTTCCAGAACAATCTACTCTGACCGCTTCATTCCCAGCAGATCTGCCTCGAAATTCGCGCTCTTCGACATCGCCTCACCGCCCGAGGGTCGCGACGACAGCTCCAGCGCCTACACCACCCTCCTCCGCACCGCGCTCTTCGGCCCCGACATCGCGCCGCCGCCATCGCCGGAGAAAAACGCCTCGCCGGCGATGACGCTCCCCAGCCGGAATATCTTCCGGTACAAGACCGAGACGCGCCAGTCCATGCACTCGCTCTCGCCGTTCATGTGCGACGATTCGGTCCCCGGCGTTGTCCACGGCCCGGTCAAGGCTCCGAGGAAGGTTCCGAGGTCGCCTTTTAAGGTAAATTTAATTTAATTTGGTTAAATTTGTTTTTTCCATCTTATGGAGATTGTGATGTGAGAGTGTGTTGCGTGGTAGGTTCTGGATGCGCCTGCGCTGCAAGATGATTTTTACCTGAATCTTGTGGATTGGTCTTCGCATAATGTGTTGGCTGTTGGTCTGGGAAACTGTGTTTATCTCTGGAATGCTTGTAGCAGCAAGGTGAGTTTTTTCGTTTTTTATTATTTGATTTGAGGAATGTAATGCATTGGTTTAATTTGGAACTTTTATTCCTCTGTGGTAGTGATGTGAGTTAGCTGGTGTTTTGTTTATGCCAGTTGAGAGATTCGTCTTTTGTAATTTGTTCTGTCTTGATGTGATTGTGCAGGTTACTAAATTATGTGACTTGGGGATTGATGACCTCGTTTGTTCGGTTGGCTGGGCTCAGCGTGGTACACATCTTGCTGTTGGAACTAGCAATGGTAAAGTTCAGGTAAGAGTTTACGGATTCATATGATGGCGTTACCTTAGGCGTACGTTTGATGGGCATGTTTTTAAATTGTGGTTGCGGTTTCTGTTTGTTGTGATCCTGGTACTGCAAAAGATGTGGCTATAGTTGTGGATGTGATGTTGTCATGTAGACCCTACAAGCCTTGACGAGTTGACGTGTTATGGCCGCAATTGTGGTTGTGAATCGTTTTTTAAAAGCTTTAGTCATGGCAATTGATTTGTGTAGGAATGCAATCCCGTGTGATCACCTTCACCCTAGTGAGGTTCTTTAACCATTCAGGATTCTGGATGTGGGGGATCAATAGCTTTTGTTGATGCTGAAGCCCTAATGCATTTTGTAAGCTCTAAGCTTGTTTTCGCTAAGACAATTAAAGAAGCATGGTGAAAATAAGTGAGCATTGGGGTGAAGTGTCAAGACAACGACACGGCCCTTCGTTTTGGTTGGAGAGAAAAAATAATAGAAAGTAGCTAATAAAAACATGCTAGAGTAGATGGGAAACAACTGAAGATAGCTTTGGAGGGTAGTCAATTAGTTGCTCGACTTCCTGTAGGTGACCTGATCCTTTCTAGAGGACAGAGTGCAAGTGTGGACTCTTAGCTTTAAAGTGACAAGTATCAAATTGTGTGGCACACTGCCACTAACAGTTTATATGTCTACATTATACAGAATTGAATGGAAATGATTTTATTAGTCATTACGGAAGGCAATATCATGGAAAATATTCTGATGATTTTTTCACGAATAACATGGTTGATCTTTGAAAAATAATTGGAATATAGATATGTTTGTTTGGGATTAGTTAGAATAAAAAATAAGGATTTTCTGTCCTGTTTTTCCATATTAACAATTATTTTATTTCATTTTTATTGATGATGCCTAAAATTGGAAGGTTAGAAAATTTCAGTGATATCTTTTTTGTTCCCCTTCCCTTCAATCACTTTGCTAAAATGCTTTCTTGGGGAACGAATTACTCCCTTTGCTTTCTTTTTATGAAGCAGAGACACTTAAATACCTTATAAATGTTTTAGCTTATAGGCATATTTGGGTATATTTAATACATTTAATGATGTTTTCATGTTTGGATATGCAATTATGTTTATTGATATGGTTTATTAATATGTTTATGCCGTTCCAAAACCTTGTATTATAGACCTTGTCGTGTTGTGTTTTGGTGTATTCTGTACTGTCTTGTTTCATTGTCAACGTGCTTGTGTCGGTGAATCATTTAAGGTATGTTTGAATACACATTGAACGTTCGTTCAACGTAAAAGCTTCAAATTTTTATGGCTTAAATATTTGGACCTTTTATTTATTTAGAATGTTCAATTAGGTCCCTTTATTTTTTAAAGGACCCAATTGAAATTTTTGAAAATAGAAGGACCTAATTGAAATTCTAAATAAATAAAGGAACCAAATTGATAATTAAGCCAATTTTTACAGTCACGTTTGGTGCTTGGGAGTATGTGAAATCCTGTTCAATGGAGGCCAAAACATTTATACAAACACACACTTACTAAATGGGTTAATTAAGTTTTCGGTTCTATGATATACTGATATAGCTCAGACATCTCATGTATTAGACTTTTAATGTAGAAACTTAATTTGCTTGCTTGATTGAATCTTAAACACCGGTTCTGTAGTCCATAATCCTTTGCCCTCAAGGGTGAGTAAATGGCAAGCTTGTTCTTGATTGAGCTAAATTTGGGTTGGGTAGATATTGGTTGCTCAGTTTCCTTTTAAGTTAGATATCTAGTGCATCACTTTTACCTTAAACATTTTCCTCGAGACCTGCTTTCCCAAGAAAAATTGGTGTCAAGTTGATCTCTGCTTAACTGTTTTCACATGATCAAGATATGTCTTTTTCTTCCATGCATCCCTGAAACTTGCTAGTTCAGTTATTAAGCCACCAATAATGTTCAGTTACTAAGCCACCAATTAACCTATGCATGGGTCTGATTATTATCCATGTAGATTTGGGATGCATCTCGATGCAAGAAGATAAGATCTATGGAGGGTCATCGGTTACGGGTTGGGGCCTTGGCTTGGAGTTCATCTCTTTTGTCTTCTGGTGGCAGGGATAAGAATATTTATCAAAGAGATATCCGTGCACCAGAAGATTTTGTCAGTAAATTGTCAGGGCACAAATCAGAGGTCAGGCTTGTTTTTATTTCCTTCAGTTTCATCTTGTCTAACCAATCTACTACTCAAGGTATTCAGCAAGATTTTGATTTTCTTTTTGGTTCTTCAAAGGTTTGTGGACTGAAGTGGTCTTATGATAACCGTGAGTTGGCATCTGGAGGAAATGACAACAGAGTATGCAAGTGCTAACTTAATCATTCTTCTGAACTATCCAACTGCACTATAATTCTTTAGTTCTCCTGCATAAGTACTAATAATTTATTTCTTGTGTTTGCAGTTGTTTGTTTGGAATCAACACTCAACTCAGCCTGTACTGAAGTACTGTGAGCATACAGCAGCTGTTAAAGCTATTGCATGGTCTCCTCATCTTCACGGACTTCTGGCATCTGGGGGAGGAACTGCAGACCGATGCATACGTTTCTGGAATACAACCACAAACTCACATTTAAGCTGCATGGACACAGGAAGTCAGGTAAAAATACTTGTTCAACCTGTTTATACTTCATATCAAATTCACTACATTTTAATAATTGCTCTAATACGAGAGTGGTTATTTGTTGGTACTACAAAGATTAGTTGCTAAAATATGTGTTCCTTCTGTTGAAGGGTAATTTTGATAACTCATTTAAAGCATGGAAGAACAACAAATTGCTGAACCAAAATCTACAACAATGGAAAATGAAAAGAATAAAATAGCACTTGAAAAATGATTCATAATACACTGTTGAAAAAATATATAGATGTTCAAGAAAGGATTAGAAAAGGGCATGGTACAGCCACATTGGACCTCAAGATGGACATTACTCTCTGTTAATGCAATGAGTATGGTTAATGTTGAACGATAAGACGTGATGTCTTAAAGCCCAAAACCACAGAATTATCTCAAATACATCATAGTAGCTGAATAATTAGCTATGACAGATCCACAACAAATAGCAAATAGGTTATGATAACTGACAAGTTATAACATTCACTATTTGCAGTAAACCAACTCTCTTAAAAGCTTAGGCTACAAGTTGAAGGTGTATGAATTAATAGATCTTTAGTCTTTGAATATTCTAAAGTTGTAAAAAATTACCTAAATAATGCTAGATTAAATGTCATTTTAGTTGATCATTCACAGCTGGTAAGTTAGATTCTTTAAGTTTCTTGCAATTTATAAGTTGTTTTAAGAACTTGTGGCATTTGCCACTTCACATACTGACAGAATGATTAAAGAGCCTTTTTGCTCTGCCTTTTCTCTTAACACAAAATGATGTTCAACCTTCATATATGGCAGGTTTGCAATCTTGTCTGGTCCAAAAATGTCAATGAACTAGTAAGCACACATGGCTATTCGCAGAACCAGATAATTGTTTGGAGATACCCCACCATGTCAAAGGTACACTATATCTACTGTGATAAGCCGTATCTCTTTTATTTTTACTTAATTTTAACATGTTTTACCATCATTTTCGGTCCTTCGATGCAGTTGGCCACTCTTACGGGTCATACCTACAGAGTTCTTTATCTTGCCATTTCTCCAGATGGACAGGTATTTCAGTTCTTTTACCTATTCATCTTTATATATTACCGTGTCTATGATTAAGAAAATTATTTCTTTCCGTTTTATCATCTGTGCTATGTTTCTGGTTGTGATGAGTTATATACTGTTTCAGACTATTGTAACTGGAGCTGGAGATGAAACACTTAGGTTCTGGAACGTATTCCCTTCCCCTAAATCACAGGTAAATTATTCAATAAAAGATGGATAAAAAAAAATTGTGCTGTGGACAGCCTTGCTGCTTATTTACATTTGAGAATATATTATGTTTTATAACTGAGCGGCACCTTTGGTTTCTTGTCCTTTTTTTTTTCTTCCTTTGAGAAGGATTTTTAAATCTCAAGTTGTTTTGCTTTTTTTTATGAAAATGACTGGTGTGTCATTACTTGTTTTTATTTATGTATTTTATGTTAGTTCCATGAAAGAGGCTGAGTATACAAGAGAAATATTATTTTTGTGCATGAAAAATGCTTGGCATATCCTATACACATGGGATTAAAAAATGATCTAACCAATAATATACCTACAAATTGCCACAAATTTTGAATAACAATAATCATGCCAATCCTTTTTAATTCATCAGTTATATATTTTGGTTAAATACTTAAATATATAGATGGTTAATCAACTAGCTACCCCAACCAACCTTAGTAAAGTGATTTTTAGTGATTAAATCAGTTTGATGGTTAATCTCATCAAATGATGGGAATGGATCCTTTCATGTTAAATTTTCAAGAGTATTGTAAAAAATTGTGTCTGTCTCTCTCTTCTTAAACACAAATTTTAATATGACCTCACATTTAATTTCTATGAAGAGAGACAATTTCCATATGATATGATCCAGGGAAAATTGAACATGAGAGAATCCATTCCCTTTATTTTATTGTTTACTGTTTGTGTTATTGATTGACAAACTGAACGTGACCATTGATGCAGAATACTGACAGTGAAATCGGAGCATCATCTTTTGGAAGAACAATAATTAGGTGATTGCTCCTGACATTTTGATTCAATCAATGTGGCATATTTCAAAGTTTGGGTTGCTCTGCAGAAAGAAATGTCAGAATAGAGAGCACCAGGGTGAAAAAACTTATCATGTGAAAAATAACATAACAATGACATGCTTTACCGATAGAGAGCATTGCAGGGAGCTAAGAAAGTTACATGATGGCTGCCAAAGATGTAGACATTCATGCGATTCGTGTGGAGTCTCATTTCTTATTTACAACAAGGTCATTTTATTTTACTGTCCGTCGGAGATTTATACAGGTTAATGGAGTTGTAGCTTCCTCCTTTCTCTCTCCTTCGATTCTTTTCTTTTTTACAATAGTTCTCTCCAATGTTATATATTCAAGATGAGTATACAGAGAACATCCTTAGCAAGCTTGTATCATCCGTTGTATATAATTATTCATTTTTTAGGAGTTTTGATACTTTCTGCCATTTATTAACCCTGTTGCTATTATTTCTGATTGTGAGCTAATTTTAAAAGCTGTATAAATCAACACCACATAATCCAAAAATGTATGGAATCGGTATCTTCAAGTTAGTGAGGAAGAAGATAAGGGAAGGAAAAAAATATTGTCAAGGACGAGGAGATTTACCCACACAAGAGGGTTTGCGTTGTGAAAAGATGAAAATGTCAAAATTGATTTTGTCAAGTAATCTTTTTTCTATTTTATTTTAAAAAAAGGCAAATGAAAATATTTTATTAGAACACATGACCATCCTTCAACTCAAAGTGTTTAAAAGATACCACAAAACAGTTCACAAGGACAGTAGCGATTTTACTGATATAATTGGCAATTCTAATATAACCACCACAAAACCCAAAAAATCCATCCTTCAAACGTATTGCTGAACTATGCGGTATGTAACCACCAGAAACATAACTGAATCCAGCAGATCACATATATCACCCCACCTTACTCCTCTCAAGTAATAGGCTTCTTGTTCTTGAATGGAGGAACAATGGTCTTGAATGGATAGAGAACCTTGGAGTTGGAACTTTAAAGCACTAAGCTTTTATAGTGAGAAATTGAATAAATAATGCAGGAAAAATGGGGAGATGGGCTGTGGATTTCCAGATCAAGCAGGGGAGTGTTTTAGAGGCATAAAGTGAAAATGAGGGAGAATATAAGTGTAAACAACTTAACACTTAGTTTAGGCTTCCTTCCTTTCCTCTTTTGTATTCTAGTAAGAGTGTTAGGAACACATTATTTTTAACAAACTTTATTTTATTGGTTAGAGTTTATTTAAAATTATAAAATCACGAGAGAAATTAAATAAGATATGACATCTACAAAATCTTATGATTTCTAATAAATTTAAATCAATAAAAAAAGTGCATTTCAAAGAATGTATTCCTAGCATTTCTCTTCTCATCAATAGCATGGTCCAGTTCAATAATTTGAAAATTTTCGTTTCTCATGATGTGTGTTAAGAGATTGTAAGAAGGGGAAAAAATTTATCGTTTTGGTGAAAGTTTTCAAAATGAATATTGAAGTTTCTTATGGTTTAATGACATGGAAGGACTAATTAGTCATGAAACATGGATGGGAATCAGTCTTGTGTAATTTTTCTCATTCGAAAAAGTTTGTCATAAAGCACACATTTGACACTTGATAAAATATTATTATTTTCATCTGCAATATTAAAAAAAAATATAAAATTTTACAAAATGTTAATTATGATTAATCATAATTTATATAAAATATTTGACTATCTACTCATAGAAAATAGTAGAAGCTTTTACCGTCTATTTTACATCATTGAATTGTGTTGAAACTTTCATAGAAATTCATAAAAAATAATTTAATTAAATTTTATAGTTTAAATTATAGTTTCACTTGTAATTGTCATAAATCAAGTTAAACAAATATTATTGGAAATCATGGTTTTGCATTCTTCGATTTAGTAAAACTCAAGTGCTACTAAATGACAAGCTACCATAGAAAATAATAATGGAAGAAATTATGGAGTTTAGGATTGATAATTTACTACGTATGTAGATTTATACATTTTTTTATACATGTTTTGATGTATTAAATTGATAAAATATTAGTATATTATAGTATTAGGATTTTGTATATTAAGTATATTTACTTTTATTTACTTATATTTATGACTAATTAGGCCTATTCACCTGCTAGTCCAGTACCTGATAGATTAGGCTCTAGTTTAGTGGGCATAGGCCAGGCAGCCCAATTTGTCACCTTTAGTTACAACCCAGACTCTAGTTAAGCCATTAGAACGATCTTAGTGTATGTAAAAAGATTAAACATAGACATACACTTTTTATTGATTGAGCATTTTTATTTTAGTATTTTTTTATTTTTCTTAGCTTAGTTGATTTTTTTTTTATTTTCTTACCTTAACTCAGTTTTGTTTTTAGATAAATATTTGGGTTCAATTGATAATTATTGCTTATTTTCAGATTTTGAGTTTACTTGATCTATGTGCCTTGTACAGGATCTATAGGACACTACATAATTTCAAACTGAGCATATGAGTAGTACCTGTAAAGCTAATGATAAGAGCTACAATTTTATCAGAAATAAGCTTGGGCCAATTATACCATTTTGAAGGTCATTTTATGTTTGGAAGTTAGAGCCTATGCACTTGGATTTTGGTTTGCGAATTTTGGACCTTTGCATTATGTCATTAGCTTAATGAAAGAGATTAGTTGGGCCTAATCAGAACCCATCCATTACTTATGATTAGTTAGAGTATATATTAGTCTACTTAGCATAGTTAATTAGAATAATTTTTTGTATAAAACAGATTTGAGAAACTTCAAGTGCAAGTTTGAGATCAATCTTTTTTATCTCTTTTTCTTTCAACTGTTCTTTATCTTTCTTCATCTCTTCAACTCTATTTTTTTCTTCTCTTGCTCAATTTTCATTGTCCTTCCATTGGTGATGACTATGGAAGGCTAAACAACTAATCAATCCAATGATCTAGTCCAAGCAATGAGGAATTTGAGTTCTGGTTAAGTATTTCAAATTCTATTATGAATGTTCATCCTCTTCTCCAATTTCATTTTTTATTTTCATAATTTTGAATGTGTTTAGGATTGGAAAATAATTAGGTTATTGATTAATTTCCTAATTCAAATTTAATCATAGATTGATTGGATGATATTTCAATCTGATTTGTGATCTCAATGAATTTAGGGATTAATTCAATTGAATTATCACTAATGACATTGACTGAACTTTCATAATATGATAATTATTTATATGCAAATTGTGATAATTGGAATTGTTTGGATTTGGTGAATTGGATTGATGCTCTTAAATGTGTCTCATATTGGGCTTCAAAACTCTATTTTTGTAATAATTCTGCATTTTTGTTTTGTGTTTATGCAATTTTCTTCAATTGTCTACAAAATGTTTGTTAAAATCTATTGTTGTTTATAAGTGGATTAAAGTCGGAACCAAAATGAATTGTATCTCTAAGTCGACCTAAGTTATTCTTGCACTGCAAAATTAATCCTAGTTTTATTTGTTTTGGAATGATTCGGCAATCATTATCACTCATAAAGAGAGTTTGATCATATTCAGTGTGAAACATAGATGAAATAGGGCTTGAATTAATTTGATGTGCTATCTTAATAGCCTGGCTTAGGTGAATTGTTTTGAGTATACTCGAGTTGTATATATCGAAATGACCTGATATTAATACCAAAATTTCACAACAAGATTATCTACAATTTTCATGACTTTAAGAGATAGTTTAGCCTATCAACGTCTGGCAAACAAAAAATTGTGCTTAGTAGAGATAACAGCTAGAAGTTTGAGACCCAACACCAATAAGACTGGCACTTAGAACCAACACGTCCTTATTTTAAAAATGGGTTGGAAAAGTAGGGCCTACTACCTTCTTGCAGTCTAAATGACCCAAAGTTGGTTTCTATTTGTGTTCTTGTAGCTAGATCGTGCCTTTAGGAAAGAAGACCTAATCTAAGAGTATTCGAGTGTAAAATGTAATTTGTCTCTCTGGGTCAAGCTTTGGGGTTTATATATGAATGTATCATAGCTGACCGATTCAATATTTTCACAAGAGTATATCGTATGTGACCTTATCTATTGCTTTGAGATCCTTGAACACGTATTACAAGCAGTTAAGGTTGTTTAATAGCTAAGGATTGGACAACGTGTATACTGGGGTGCCTAACTAGCAATCATAAACTCCTCAGTTAGAACTAGAGGTATGTGATAGAAAAAAGGGCGCATGCCGAGTTCAAGAATGATAATCAACCGAGGGGGCTAAAGGGATACACAGTCTCACAATCTCAAGTGTGTAAGTATGAAGAGACTAAGTTCAAGGAAATGTTCTGTCATACGACAAAGGGGGTCGAAGGGATACAAAATCCTACAATCTTAAGTGTGTAAGCATGAAGAGACTAAATTCAAGGGAATGATTGTTCGTCATATGATCGAGGGGGCTGAAGGGGTACATAGTCTCGAGTGCGTAAGTACAAAGAGACTAAAATCAAGGACATGGTCGTTCATCATACGACAAGGGAGGGGGGAAAGAGATACACAACCCTGCAATATCAAGTGTGTAAGCATGAAGAGACTAAATTCAAGGAAATGGCTGCCCATCATACGATCGAGGGAACTGAAGGGATACACCATCTCATAGTCTAGAATGTGGAATAGCGAAGGGACTAAATTCAAGAAAATGGTCGTTCGTCATATGACCAAGGGGGTTGAAGGGGTACAATTCAGAAAAAAGAGATTATTAAGTTATTCTATTTTAATTTTTCCTATGACTATAGAAGTAAAATAGATGTTGAAGATTTATCATCTACCATTGAAGTTTGAAGAATCAAGGACGATTCTTGAATATTCATGGATATCTCTTCATCTTTCATGTCTTTTCTTTTTATCATTATGGTTTTCTAAATTTCTTGGGATTAGGTTAGGATGAATCTTAACTTGAACTTTATGTAAAAATCCTATTTCTTTTTATGTGATTTGAGTTGTTGAATTTGTTCTTAACGTTTTTCCTAACTAATCTTCTTCGAGAATTTTTGGTAATTTATATTCGCAATTGGTTAAAATTAAAATTGATTTTTTAATTGTTCCAATTCAATAACCATATAATTATTGCATCTAATAATAAGGTTAGATTGTATGCATTACGTAATTTCCTAAACCTACAACTTATTATCAAAATTTCGGTAAAAGAATCCTAAAGTATATAATTAATGAAGTAATATTATGCTCACTTCTAGCATACTAATGAACATAATTAAGGCTTACTGGATTAAGATAATAATCCAAGCATTGGTCCAGTCTAAATTAAGTCATGATCACGTTGTTGTAGTGCTAACAAAAACACAGGCAAATATCATATTATGCATTCACATTGAGTTCAATTTTCATTTTTTTTTCTAACGCTGAATACTTACACATGGCGACAGTCCAATTTAATTGCCAACGTTCTCCCTGCATACTAATTGTGAAAAATAATTCAGTTCCAATCATTTTAGGTTTGCGACATAAGAAGCTCTTGTCTAACTCTTAAGAGACCACGTGATTGAGCTCATGCATGAGCGCACGTTCACAATTTCCTCGACATGACACTGACAGGCGTGCCGTCGTTAACCGGAAGACCACCTTGCTGACCCTCCTCATGGGACCCATTTGAGTATGCGCATACATCTTTCAGTGGGCCCCAACATTCTACCTTGTTGAATTTTGAAATATTTGCGTGAAAGTAAACCCAAACCAATGCTTCATGCAATTCTGGGTAGTCCTTAAACAAGTTTTTATCACCGTGAATGAAGGCATTCAATACCTATATATATATATATATATATATATATATATATATATATATATATATATATATATATATATATATATATATATATA
>PYAF01001709.1:3847216-3858247 GCA_007407185.1 Glycine tomentella | reverse complement strand
CATATATCTAACAGAAAATGGCCTCCACTGACATGGAGGTGAACGTGGAGAGACATTTTCCCATTAATTTTCCTCCAATGTGCCACCACTTCATCCCTTTGTAATTTGTTGTACCACCCTTGCAACTGTACGTGTTTTACAAAAAAGAATTTGTTTGTTAAATATATTTTATTAACTGCGTATTTATTTTAATTTATCGTGTAAAGAATTGTTTTTCATCAAGAAATTTAAAAATATCATTTTTTATTTTAAAGTAATAGACCAAATGAGTAAAATTATTGCTCTATTTTAAAAAAAAAAACTATTAAATAACTTTGTATTTTTATATAATAAATATTTTAAATAAAAATGCTATTTTCACTTTTTTTTATTGTGCATTACAAACATTAGAAAAATCGTTTATAAAACCAATCTTTTAATACCAGGTTGGACTATCCATTGCACTCTATTTTAAATGTTAAGGTTAATTTCCAATTTTTTGATTACAGACAAATGTGAATAATTAATATATTATGTTAATGAAAGGTTCAAACTTATCACTTTCTCATCATTCTAATTCCGACTTTTTTCAAATATCAAATCTTCTTATGATCTGGTAAGAATAAATTATTAACTTGCTCACTATTCAAATATTTGGTAAGGAGGAAAGAAAACGACAAAATAAAAAACTTTTGAAATTTAATTGAAGAAAAAGTAAAAGATTTTTTTTTAAATAATATATTTTTGGATATCAATTTTTATTTTGATTTATTTTTCTATTTTTTCTACCACCAAAGAAAAAAGAAGATATTATTATGTGTATTTTTTCTTTCACTTTCACTCCTTCCATCTTATTTAGAATTTTAATTTTTATATGAGAAAATTGTATATTTTAATCTCTATCTTTAACACTAATGGTGATGCGATGTGACTAATCACATTGCAAAATCACAACAAAACCTTGCTGACGATAATGGCTGTAAAAAAAATCCATACCTTCATTTTGTCATGGTTTTATACCCGCTAAAAAGTGTGACAATTTGACATTACCAGAAAATTTGGTAGCAAGACTAACCCCAATTTTTCAGTCATGTCACTATTGATGTTAATAATATGATCAAAACTTGACTTTTTAACACGTGATTCACATTAAATTTAATTATTATATATTTATTTTCTACTTTATTAGTTTATTACATCAGTTATCATATATGTATTAAATATCTCTGCTTTGCTCATTTTCCATCCACAAGTTGGCGTTGTGCCTGCCTGCATGTGGTAGTAACTAGTTGCCCAAGCTATGTCAGTACGAGCCACAGTCCCACCCAGGCACCCACCATTTTTGGCATACCCAATTCCAACCCCATATTTTCAAATTCATAACAATTATTATTATTATTATTATTATTTAAGAAGATTCCTTGAAACATTGATTAAAAAATTAAAAAAATATATTATAAATATCATAAAAGAGAAAAAAAAATCATGAATACAATTTTTGTCTCTAAATAAAAATATTTTTACTTTAAATTTCTTAAATATATATCTTTATAACACAAACATTTATTAATATTTTAAAGTTAAAAAGTAAAGTAGCCCACGCCATACTTGTATCAGTATTTGTTTGGAGCAGTGGTTATCGTTTTTATTTTAAAAATTACATTTGACTATTTTATTAAATTTTTTATAATGTGATAAGTCAGTAAACAATCAACATTATTATTATTATTATTGTTATTGCATCATCAATTTATTTTATTATTTAACAACAAAAACTAAAACAAAAAATACACAAACTAAGATAAAAAAAACTTTAAAAGACTAAAATATAAAAAATTCCTTATTTTATAGGGATTTAAGCCTTTATTTTATATAACTGAAATTCATAAAATAAATATTTTAAATAAAATAATGTATTATAGTTAAAACTTATTTTGATTTAAAAATAAAAGGTAATAAATTTATCATAATAGAAAATAAAAATATTAAATACACATATAAAAATAAAAAAAAGAAGGTAGTTTGATATAATCAGAAGAAAAAAATGTTTGATTAGTTACAAACTACACATGTGATTTTTAATAGCATTTTTTTGTTTAATGTTTAATAAAAATGTTCTAAAAATTTCTGATAATATTTAAAAAATATCATCAAATATGATTAAATATTCTTAATATGTTTTGTGACATTTTATTAAATGGTATGTATAATTCATGTTGCTAAAAGTTTGAACTTTAAAAATTTATTAATAATATTTATTTATATTTGATGATATTTCTTTTAAATGTTATAAAAAGTTTTTAACAATATTTTATTAAATGATAGATAAAAAAAATATGATTAAAAATCACACGTGTAGCAGTGCATACTCTTTTTCAAAATCTGAAAAACAATACAATCCAAAATCAGAATAAATTGGACTTGATCGTATTAATTTGAATATAAATCACACTGATTAAGTATTAAGGAACGAATAGAGTGATTTAAATCAAATATTTTCTTCTTTAAACTCAATGAAATCTGATCCACCACCATTCAACTATCCAAGTTTTATCTCTTTCTATTGATCATAAGTCATAACATCATTCACCAAAAACAAAGCATTGAAGAAATACCTGAGACTTGTTTATGGTCTGCGAGATGGAGAGGGTGATTTTAGAGGTAATGTCACAATGGGTTAGCGTGTAAGTTCTTGGAAGATATGAGGGGTGTTTCTTTTGGTCCACCCCTAAGAATAAAACCTTCAGGTTCGACGCTTCAAATATGGCTGGCCCGAACAACCTTGCAACCTGATCCAACCAAAACCAATGTACGTAATAAAAACGAAAGAACATCATTAACTATATATTTTTCATTCGGATCACAACCCACACCTGACACCTCCACTCTGTGCCCCTACAATACAATATTAATTAATTTACTTCCAACTTCTAAACATATGAAGAAACAAAAATGACATACGTACAGGCATTACTGCTCGGTTAATTTTATTCCCGAGTGGTCTTCTTCTGTGTGTAAATGGATAGGCTTGGTGCCCCGAATGAGGCTTAAGCTTAGAAGGAAGGAAAGCAGTAATTAGTGTAGCCATTTATCCTTGAAGAATATTGAAGAGTACTCTCTAGTCCAAAATCATCTGCTGTAGACGTTCAAAGATGAACTTGGTTTGAAGAACCCAATGAAGAGGCTTTACTTTATGTTGTTTTGTCCTTGCCTCGACTGTTTCTTCTGACACATCATTGAATAGTGGAAAATAGCACAGATACGGATCGGAGTGTTTTAGATGCGTGATTAACTCTACCGGAAAAAGTTAAACCTAAACTCTAATTTTGTGGTGCCGGAGAGAGTTAAACCTAAACTCTAATTTTGGACGCTATACGCGGAAAGTAAAGACAAGTAATGAGGGGGGGGTGGGGGAATAAAGAATGCATAAAATATATAAATAATGTAAAACAATTTAAAGTGAAAGGTAGGAAGAAGAAAAAGTGAGACGAAAGAAAAATCGAAGTGAATGTATATAATGACAAAAGTTAGGCAATTTGGTCACAAGTGATAATTTAATTAGTGTTATTCCTTAATAAAAATAATTGAATTTTTTCTCATTAATCCGTGTTGACATTTGATAAAAAATCTTAAATGCCCAAATTTTATGTAGTGTCAAACTCTCAACGTCATAAACACATGTACAGCTGCATTTAAATTTTGTGAAATAACCTACTCTTCTGCCCCCTAACGATTCCAAATCTAGTTGCTTTACATTAGGTTAGAAACACACAAGATTATTATTGGTTTATTTAATTTAATTATAAAAAATACTTTTTTAATTCTTAAAATTATTAAGTGGCGGTAATAATTAAACATCACATAGATAAAATATCAATATTTATATTTATATAAGCATTCACAAATTTCAAACAATTAGTTAATACTTTTATTTTTTCTTATCTTTTTCTTCCTATCAAATTATATTATTTATCATATTTATACTTCTTTCTCCCTCTCTCAAAGTATCACATAATACTATGTATATTTGTTCATAAAACATTTACATAACTGAATTTGACATATATTAAATACATCATCTATTCAAGCATCATATATAAATTGTAAACGTATCAGCCAACTATGTACAAACCAAAACCTGCAAAACTAGTGATGAAGTCGTTGAGTCTTATCTAGACAATCTAATCCCAAACCATATACACAAACTAAACTCTTCAGATCAAAGCCGCAAAACATTATCATCATGCACCAACAAAAGAGAATATTACCCTCGGTAGTAAGGATTATGAATTAAGAATAAACAATGCTATAATGGTCATTAATTTGTGATAAAGAGGAAAACAAATGGTACTATTGCCCTAAATTGGTTCACACTACTATTATCACTACATACCGCTATACTCATAACCTTTCTCGTCGTTCTTGTTGTTTTCGTTGCTTTTTGTGCAATTGTGCTTACTTTTCAAGGAGCACGAGAAAGGCCAATATCATTTTTCCACAAAAGGTGGGAAAACATTTGATAGTGGCCTTCCTCACAATCCTTCTAAAGCGAGGTGTTTGAGTCACATTGGAGGGTAACAAACCCATCCACCAACAAGAATAAGGAAGGAGTGAAGAGGAACAACAATAGTTAGAGGTAGATGCTGAATAGGCCTCCTTGAGGTCAATGTAAATAATGAGAAACATGGTAGTTACTAGTGATAGCAATATAAACTAATATGTCTCTCTAGGTACAGGATGAACATAGTCATCATGTCCAACACAATCGAGACCTTTAGCCTTAGGCTAACTTTCACAGGATGCAAAACAGGCCTCCTAAAAGTCAATGTGGATAATGAGAAACATGGTAGTAACTAGTGTTGGCAATATCAACTAATATGTCTCTCTAGGTACATGAATGGACATAGTCATCATGTCCAACACGATCAAGACCTCTAGCCTTAGGCTAACTTTCACATGATTTCACAACCAAAAAGTAACATTGTCTAAATAAGACCAGAGGAAGTTCTATGACAACTCCTCGTGTTCGCAAGAACTTTGAACTTTTTCTAAAGTTAATCAAACATTTCAAGAGTGTTAAAAACACAATCCTATATAACAAAACCATAGACATGATAAAGAATGAAAATAATCATAGTTACTCACTATGTCTCTATGCGTGTGAAGGTGACAAAAGGCTCACTATTAAAAAAATAGTTTTTACGACACACCTTCAATGACGGTCTCCAAAAAACCATTGTCGTATATAAGGCGGTGGTAATTTCGTAAACGTGTTATTTTTCAACAACGAGGAGATCTTCATGTAACATGCGTCCAAGTTCTGTTTTTGCAACTCTTCACATGCGCCAACTGCTTTGATTGGCTCCTCATGGTCGTCGGTTCTGTCACTACTGCAGCTCATGGAATCGTGCTCGTTGTTTACTTGCACTACTTCACGAAGATCATCCACGTGCTATGGTTGGATCCTCTACATGACACATCGTAGGAGCAGTTTGACAGGTTCACCGAGGTTAGATTGTGGTTTTCATGTGCAAACCCTAGTTTTGTTTTAATTTGTTTTCACCTTTGTTTAAGGTTGAGGTGATGTTTTACCGTTGTATGTAATTGAAAGCTTTAATTGTTGAATTCATGGACAAGCTTTGTTGTTATTAGATTGGGAGCAATGATGATGCGTATGTGCATATAGCTTGTACATGTAGGTTTTCGTTTCTGATACTTTGATTTGGTTCACTTGGCTAGCTGGTGATTGACAAAGGTATTGTTAGGGTTTAAGGCTTTAAGCTATGTATTTCAAAATGCGTCTTCTATTTTTTTTTTTATTCTTGTAGTCTTCTAGGCTGCATGTAGTGTTCTATTAGTTTTTTGGTTTTGTGTCTGGAACTAAATTGGTCAATATGTGGGAACTTTTGTGTGGAGAAAATTAGAAAGTTTGTCGATTTATATTTTTTTAATCATTAACTCCTGATGTTTCTGTAATTGATTAGATAATAGGAGTTCAAGAAAATTGTTTAGTTATGTTGATTTGGTCATTGCCTTGTCTGCTTTTGAAAATTGATTATTTTCACTGGCTACGACGATGCACTTTTTTTCCATAATTTCTCATCTTGCATTGAATTGGTGCAATGTTGCTTTAGGTATTTGTGCAATAAAATTTTAATGGAATGTCTAAGCCTTGCCTAGTCTGTATGCAATTGTAAGGGTACATTGTTTAGTACTTTTGAGATATTTGGTCGTATCATTTTGTAGTAATAAATGAAATTATCTTTGACTATCGACTTTGTCCATAACGATTTGTCAGTTGTCATAAATAATTTCATTACTTTAGCATATGTAGTTTATGTCAACTCAATGAGTTGATTCATACAAGAGTGAGTCTCCTATGGTTAGTTGAGTCATGGAGCTAATATTTAAACCTATTTATCAGCCTGAGCTTTTAGAAGTGAGCTCTCTTATTAAACTAATTGCCTGAAGTGCATTGCTAGCTTACAATTTTTCTTATCTCATAAACATACAAGGATGAAAGTGGGTTAGGATTCCAGTTAGGATTTAATTGGTTATCTTTTTCTAAGGTGAATTTAAGTTTAGAAACATATTGAAATTTCATTGAGTTTGAATGACTTGCAATTTTCAAAAAATAGGAAGGGATTTTAAAGAAAGTTTCTTTTGTATTTGATTGTTGTGGAAAGTACCCATGGAAAGATGGATTTCTATTTGATATCTTTAGGGTTTTAATGGGATTGTTTTGTGTTGTTGCCTGCCAATATGCCTAAATATGATTTTAATCCTTCAAATTTGGGTCATTGCTGCATTTTGTCTCCAAAATTGTATTAATATATTTTACAATATGAGGGTCTAAAAAATACTTTTAAAAAATTAAGAGACTAATAAAAGAAATTTAAATCTAAGGAACCAAAAGTAACAATAGACTAAATATAAAGGACTAAAAATATTTTCAAACTTTACAATAGGCTTATACATATATATATGATCAACATGAAAAAAATAAAAATGGATAATTAAGATTTATTTCAAAAAAACGCATAAAAGGACAAGAAAATCGACGGATTGGAAAAGAAAAACAAGGCAAAGCGACAAATAGACAGACCATGAATGTGAAGTCAAACAAGCAAGACGATCACACGCCAATGAGTCAATGGAGAATGGAAAATAACCAGTGACACCGACATACTCGAGAATGTGAACAGATGGTGTCATGCACAAGGGACAAACCGCAAGCGTAATAAAAGAGAAGAAAGACAAAACATTACATGGAAGAGGTTATCAAAATAGACCAGTTTTAAATAGAAATTTTTATAATATAATCTTAGGCTAATTTTTTAGAATTTTGATTTTAAAAAATAGAGAAGTGTTCACTATGTGTTTTGTTGTTTGGAGAAGTATCTATGATGTGTCCAAGCCCCAAAAAGAAAAGAAAAAATAGACACCACAAAAACGTGTATGACACGGTACCCACTGTGTGTCCGTGGAGTGTGGTATCAAAAATGTGTCTGACACGTGGACACGAAATTTATCAGAAGCATCCGTGTAGATGCTCCCTAGTTGGTAAGTGTCAAACATTTTGATAAGACATCAAACAATATTCATTTCAACAGCCATGACAATGTTTTTCTTGTTTTGATAGCCCTTAATTAGGTAAAGATGAAGACATTTATTCTCTTTAAACAACAATAAACAAGATTTTCGCTGTTAGCTACAACATAAGCAAATGAAACAAGTTTGAAGGCAAGGGATGTTGTGAAGGTTCTAGTTTTGGGGTCTTCAAGCAAATTTGTGTTTAATCAAACAACGACTGAATACTTCCTAATTATTATTTTTTTTGCAATAATTTTTTAGGTCATGTTCGGAGTGTAAGAATTATTCTATTTATAATTTCATGTTCAATAACAATTACATCAAGAACATGAAAAATGATCTTTAGAATTCATGAGTTTCACATAAACATACCTTTATCCATAATTGCGGAAGATCTTTATTGGTAGAATGCTTTCGTATATTCTTTGGGGAAAATCATTTAATGGAAGAATGTTTTCTCAGAGTCTTGACCCTTTCTTTTCTTGTATCTTCTTTGATAGGGATTGGATACAACTCTCATGGGTAGACAATGGTGGTATTCAGTTTTCTAGATATCTCTCTTTTTATAAGAAAACTGAACCACTACGTTTAATATAACTGCACCTATCAACAGTTATCTTTTAATATAACTGCATATATTAACAGATATCTTTTAATATAACTGCATATATTAACAGTTATCTTTTTAATACATTTAAGATAATTATTTTATTAACAATTATCCTTTAATAACTTCCCTTTGTAACCAATTACCTTTATGCCCTTTATTCATTAAATCAAATAACATTTATTTAAATGAGCCACAATAATAAATCTTACATTCTCCCACTTGGCTCATGTCATAAATTTCATTTCATGATTTAATGAAAACAATTATAATGCGCATTCATAGGGCTAAAGTTTTCATACATTGGCCTCATCATAAATCATGACCAGAAATAAAACCAATAAGAGTCATGGCGGTTATATGCTATCAAACCAGCATAGTTCCTTCCATTTACCACTATATTAGCTCTTCTTCCTAATATGATACTTTAATAGAAGTTTACATCATAATGTCCCACAATAATACTATTATGTCTTCATTAGGGACAAATCCTGTTTTTTCAAAATAATCATTCATACATGCATTTATACATAAATTTGAAAACAAGATAATTTTCAGAAACTTAAACATCATTGAATTTAGAGTGTCAATAATCAATAATTTCGATAATGATCAACATTCATTTGCTGACATAATGTCCATACTACATACTTGACTAGTAAACATCTTGGGCGATAATCCCTTCGTCAAGGGATCAGCTATCATAAGATCAGTGCTAACATGCTCTATAGACACTCTATGTTTCTGAACCTCTTCTTTAACGACAAAGTATTTCATTCCATGTACTTAGCACCTTTTGAATATTTGTTGTTTTTATAAAAGAAGATTGTTGCGAAATTATCACAAAAATTTTCAGCGGCCTATCAATACTGTCGACCAATTCAAGCCCTGAAATAAAGTTCCGCAGCCATTTAGCTTAAACCATGGCCTCAAAGCATGCCACAAATTCAGCTTTCATAGTGGATGCAGCAATTACTAACTGATTCACACTTTTCCATAATATAGAGGATACTAGACCTCCTATAAGTAAGCATGTGACCTTTAGTGCCTTGCATGGGACTAAACTTGTCTCCTTTCTGAATTGGTACTGGAAATGATGAGTATTTTTTTTCTTGAATCTCTCTAAAACTTTATTAATATATGCTTTCTGAGACAAACCCAACAATCCTTGTTATCTATCATAGAATATTTCTATCCCAATCACATAGGATGCCTCACCCATATCTTTCATTTCAAAGTTACTAGAGAGAAACTTCTGAGTCTCATTTAAAAGACCAATATCGTTAGTTGCAAGCAAAATATCATCAATATACAGAATCAATAATATAAACTTACTCCCACTGACCTTTAGATATATACATTGGTAAACAATGTTTTCTTTAAATCCAAAGGAAACACCAGTATCATTGAACTTAAGGTACCATTGTCTTGAAGCTTGTTTAAGTCCGTATATTGATTTCTTAAGTTTGCACACCATGTGCTCTTTTTCCTTTTCTATGAACCCCATTGGTTGGTCCATGTACACATCTTCCTCTAAATTCCTATTTAGAAAGGCAGTTTTCACATCCATCTGGTGTAACTCTAGATCATAATGAGCCACCAATGCCATAATGATTCTTAGAGAATCCTTTCTTTGAAACTGATGAAAAAGTTTCTTTGTAATTAATGTCATCTTTCTGAGTGAATCCTTTTGCAACTAGTCTGGTCTTATAACGTTCCAAGTTACCATGAGAGTCACGTTTGGTCTTAAAGATCCACTTACAACCAACTCTCTTGCACCCTTCTGGTAACTCAACCAGATTCCAAACTTTATTTTGTTCCATAGATTTCAACTCATCTTTCATGGCATCCAACCACTTATCACCATTTTCATTATTCACGGCTTGTGAAAACGTTACTGGATCATCTTTTACACCCAAGTCAAATTCAGACTCTTGTAGATATACCACATAATCATTAGTAATAACAGATCTCCTATCCCTTTGAGATCTTCTTAATGCTATTTGTCGTGGTTCTTCTACAATGGGTTCATTGGCAAGTTTCATCATGAGTAATGGGATCATTCATTTGTTGTTCTTCATTCTTATTAATCGGTTCAATAACATGAGGAACAACAACTTTACTAGAGTTACAAGTCAATGGAACTTATATTCTCACTTCATGAATATCCACTTTACGTGGTATTTCACTCCCACTAACTTCATCATTCTCAATGAACCTAGCATTTTCAGATTCAATGATCCTCATAATATGATAAGGATAATAAAATCTTTACCCTTTCGATTTTTCTGGATAACCAATGAAATAACCATTGATTGTCCTTGCATCCAGTTTCTTTTCTTGTGGATTGTAGTATCTAATTTCTGCCTGACAACCCCAAACATGTAGGTGTCTTAAACTAGGTTTCCTTCCAGTCCAAAGTTCAAAAAAGAGTCTTTGAGACTGACTTACTAGGAACCCTGTTCAATACGTACATGGCAGTTTTTAGAGCATAAGTCCACAATGAAACGGGTAAAGAAGAATTACTTAACATACTCCTAACCATATCCAACAAGGTCCTATTACGTCTTTCTGAAACACTAATTTGTTGTGGTGTACCGGGCATTGTGTATTGAGCACAAATACCACGCTTTTCCAGGAATTTAGCAAATGAGCCCAGATGTTGTCCACTTTCATCATACATTTCATAATATTCACCACCCGTATCAGATCTGACAATTTTCACTTTTCTATCTATTTGCCTTTCAACTTCATTAATATAAATCTCCAAAGCATTTGTAGCTTGAGACTTATCATGTAGCAAATAGACATAACCATAACGTGAATAATCATCAATGAAGGTGATAAAATAT
>PYAF01001709.1:3834225-3847116 GCA_007407185.1 Glycine tomentella | reverse complement strand
GTATTAACATCAAACGGACCACATACATCAGTGTGTATAATTTCAAGAAGCTCAGTGCTTCTTGTGGCTCATTTCTTTGTGTATTTTGTTTGTTTACCTTTGATACAATTCACACAAACATTTAGATCAGTAAAATCTAAATCCGGAAGGATTTCATTCTTTTTACCAATCTTTCAATTCTTTCGTTGGAAATGTGTCTCAATCGTTTATGCCACAAGTAAACAAAACATTCAATCATTAAGGTACGTTTAGTACCAACATTATGTGTAAAGTCATAAGCGTTTCAGTATAAAGATTATCAAGACATAATACATAAGGTACCATTGCCAATCAAACGATTGTGCTAGTACAAACTGAAACTACCACTAGAAACATGAGTTGTACATCCAAAATCAATCCACCAATTATTATCCGGAACTTCAGTAAGGTTTGATTCATAACATACTCAAGCATAAGGTATACCTTTCTTTTCAAACCAAACCTTACGTTTTGGACAATCCTTTGAGAGGTGCCCAGCCTTACCACAGAAATTACATCTGTTTCCATTAGGTTCCTTCTTGTGGATTGGAGAAGAGGAGGCCTGATTGATCTTTAATGGTCCTCTTCCATTCTTCTCATGTTTCTTACAACTTTTCTTTTTAACTTCTTGATGTTTGACATAATTGATTGAATGAATTCTCTGGTTCTTAATTCTGGTTTCCTCTTGAACTAACATACTGTGCAATTCATGCACATTCCATTTGTCTTTCATGGTATTATAGTTCATTTGGAAAGGACCATACTCAGACAGTAATGAGTTCAATATGAACTGCACCAGAAAATTCTCATCCACAACCATTCTCAATGATTTCAATCTTGCTGCAATGTTTATCATTTCAATAACATGCTCATGCATAATACGTGAACCATCAAATTTCATGGTGGTCAGTGTACTCATTAGTGTCCCAGCAAGAGACTTGTCAGCAATTTGGGAGTACTCTTCCACAAGTTTTATCATTTCTTTAGCACTTTCAGTTTGCAGAAGAGTTGACTTAATGTTGCTTGCAATGTTCATTCGTATATACATCATACTCAATTTATTTGATCTTTTCCAGTTCTTAAAATGGACTCTTTCATACTCAGTGTTTGCATCAATAATAGCACTAGGTTTCTCTTCTCTAAGAGCCAAATCCAAATCCATTACCCTAAGGTAAAATTCAATTTGCTCTTTCCATTCAGAGAATTTTAGTCCATTGAAAACTGTAATAGTTGAGAAAAGCGAATATGTAACAACAAGTATTGCAAAGTATAAAATTTGAAAACTTATTTCTTTGAATCATATATGTCACATACTAACATAATTCACATATTCATACATCATAAAATGCATACTAATGTTCACCTTTGGGGATCCATTAATACACAACATTAAGCTATAATGATGCTATTAAATTTGTTTTTCATAATTTGACAATAATACATATACTAACTAGGATTACTTACTATCTTTGGATATATAAATAGAACTAGCTGTGTATTTATTATATCAATATTCATGTTTATTTATTATGATGACAAATAATCATCCTTTGGGTTGATCCTTAACTGTCCCATAATAATAAACTTCAATATACCACAACATAAACTATAATTTTATACCATTCATAGCATCACAGTCATGGTAATTGAAACATAATCATAATGTTTGGAACTAATCAATTCATCAAGAATTTGGCCACTTTGGTGACTAACAAATTCACCTTACTTTTAATCCCAAGATATAAACACCTCATAAAGTACAAAAATATGTTAAAATTATAGGATTTTAACAACATTTAAACACATCCTAACATCATAATTAATTTTCAATGTCAACAAAATATACAGTCATTTGATCACAATACAGAAATGCATATAACTTTATCAAATATAATTTTAAATATGCATTGATACAATTTTTAATTAGGGAGAGCAATAAGGTGATCAATCATTATTGTTTACTTTTCATCACCAACATTAATGTGTCTTTGTTTGAAAAGACCATAAGAGCTTTATTATGATATCCATTGGAACATAATACATACCAAGTGAGAAATAACAATTATGTGATATTATTCTATCAACATCATTTGATCAATAATATTCGCAACAAACAGAAAATTAAGATTCAAAATCTACCATAATACTTTATCGTTGTATCAACAAAAATTTAGTAATGGAAAATCACAAATTCTTAAACCATGCTCTGATACCACATGTAAGCATTATTTTATTTATAATTTCATGTTCAATAACAATTACATCAAGAACATGAAAAATGATCTTTACAATTCATGAGTTTCACATAAACATACCTTTATCCATAATTGCGGAAGATCTTTATTGGTAGAATGCTTTCGTATATTCTTTGGGGAAAATCATTTAATGGCAGAAGGCTTTCTCAGAGTCTTGACCCTTTCTTTTCTTGTATCTTCTTTGATAGGGATTGGATACAACTCTCATGGGCAGACAATGGTGATATTCAGTTTTCTAGATATCTCTCTTTTTATAAGAAAACTGAATCACTATGTTTAATATAACTGCACCTATCAACAGTTATCTTTTAATATAACTGCATATATTAACAAATATCTTTTAATATAACTGCATATATTAACAGTTATCTTTTTAATACATTTAAGATAATTATTTTATTAACAATTATCCTTTAATAACTTCCCTTTGTAACCAATTATCTTTATGCCCTTTATTCGTTAAATCAAATAACATTTATTTAAATGAGCCACAATAATAAATCTTACACGGAGTGGTTGCGGGTTTTTAATTTTCGATTTTCAAATGCAATTTTTTAAATAAGTGTTCGATAAAAATTGAGCTGAGTTAGTTTTTAACTCAATTTCAAAATAGTTTTACATTCATATATCAAAACTAAGAAAAATGATTTTGTGAATTTGCTTTTTAGTTTTAAAAATCACATTTTAAACACCATTACCATCATCGCCCCTGCTACCCCATTACCGTCACCACTATCATCGTCGCCACTATCGCTCCACCACCACCATTCTACCACAACCACAACCACCATCACTTCACCCCATCGTTTCTACTTCTCCACCACCACTATTGTTGTCACCACCATTATGTTGCCTTAATCATTGTTGTTGCTGCCGTTACCACTATTCTACCCACAACCATTGTCGCTGTCACAATCACCATTTATCGTTATTACCACCATCATTCTATCATCTTTGTTGTCGTTGCCAATATTTTATCCCACCACCACCATAATTTTAAAAACAAACTGGTGATTGACCTGATTAAGGGATTAGATCACTAGGTCAATGATCAAACTAGTGGTCACTAATTGAACCTAATGACTCGGTCTTTATTAAAAAATTAAAACTTTAAAGTCAACCTTAACTAACCCACATGAACTAGCGTGTTTCCTCCCTTGGACAGGATTTGACCTGGGTCAGTGGGTCACTAGTTTAAATGTAAACCCGACAGGATCGTATCGGATTACACCAGGTTCAATGCATAGTCAATCTGATAGACAACTTGATTTGACTAGACATTTGGATTGCGGTCGAACTGGTTCAATTGACTAGATCAATCTGGGTTTTAAAACACAACATCATGATTCTACGGTTACTATTGTCACCATCATCGTTGCAACTATTTCACCCTCACCATTATGGTCACCGCAACTAACACCACCATTGTCACTGTCGTCACTCCCATCTTGCTACCTCTGCAAATGTTATTATTTCATAATAAAGCAAGATAAGATAAAATAGTTAACTCATTTTATTTATCTTCAATTTATAACATATTTTTAAAAACAATAAACAAAGAATAAACAAAAACTCAAACTGATTTTGATTTCTAAAAATTTCAAAACTAAAAACGAAAAACCATCCCAAATGAAATCTTAATTAGTCCATTTCAACATGGCAGAGACTAAACACAACCTTGTAACCAAATAAAAAAAAAATCGAAAACTGATATACATGGCACTCTAACGAACAGCTTTGAAATAATGACTGTTGTACGTAAATTATTTAAGTAGACGTTTACAACCGCCGTTGTGATTTGGGGTACAACAAGAATTACATATCTTAATAATAAGACATGAATATAACAGTGTGCAAGGAAGCTAGCAGCGTTTATAAGGGAATTAGTAATTTTTAATCTTTAGATTACGCTATGTATGCATCAGCACTATGTGTTGCAGGTTTCGACTTTAACGACATTCTTCTCTCAGGTCTTCCTATGAACAACTCCGTCTCCACCTCTTCTCCCTCCTTTTCTGTGCCGAATTCGACATCCTGATCACTCAAACAACGTTGTCGTTCAATCCGATACTACAACAATGAAATGATGTTGGGAATATTTAGCTCTGAATCAAGATGGAAGAATATAAAAAAAGTGACTTAATCTTTTTAATTAAATAGATTTGTAACATATGATAGGAGTTACTTAGAAATATTTTTTTGCATTAATTTGATACTTCATGTGAAACTTTCAGAACATATTAAGGATTAGAGTTTTGACGGGAACGAGAAGACATTTTTTTTTAAATGAAGACAATTATATAGCTTTTATAAGATAAACATATAAGACTAATGCAATAAATTTATAGTAATTTATTATTTTCTTTCTTTTATTTTTTAAAATTGTCAAATTATTAGAGAATATTATTAATAAAATTTCCCATTCCTTCTACAAAACTTCACTCTCTTATCTAAAGAAAATAAAAACTTCCATCCGAAAAATTGAATCGCACGCTTTAGTTGAAATAAAAGAGGTGCACAATCTATTTTAGGAATGGAAAGAACGAAGAATGATAATAACCTGCTCGCGTAAGCTTTTATTTACTTCGAGTAAGCACTTTTCCTGAAGTCAGCCAAAGGACATGGTAATTCTAATTAATGAAGCAATATAAAACAAATTAATTAAAGAAAATATGCGTTCGATCATAAATAAAACTTTACCTCTTCTTTTAGCTTCTCGATTCGCTTCCTGAACAATTGATTCTGAATCACAGGCAGCACCAAGTTCTTCAATGTTAGGAGTCTTGGTTATTGATTAAGAGAGTTGCTATGTTAATTATAATTAGTAGTCTTACTTATCAAAGATCATTATGTCATAATAATTAGTTGTTTTGTAGTGTTAGATGCTCTGCTCTTTACATAGAGGAATTGATTTAAGGGAAAATTAATTCAGATCTGTCCAAGGCTATGGAACTCAAAAAAATCTTCATCTTATTGAAGAAAGTGAACATTCAATAGCCGGTTGGTTCAACAATACGATCAATAAGAGCTTTGGGATGTGGTAAATAGCATTCAATTTTGAAAATGCCTGGTTAGGCAGGTCACCCCTGAGTTGAAAAAAATGTGTCTCCAAGACTTTCTTTTTCTTAGAGAAATGTTAGTAATACATGGTTTAATATACTTTTTTAATATATTCTTTGTTATTGATTAAATTTATTAAAAATTACAAAATCTAATAAGTCTCACTTTTCATTTAATATCCTTTTTAATAAAAAGTGAATTGAAAAGAAAATGCTAGAGTGAGTTGTTAGTACTCTTTTTTCTCCTATTTAAGGAATAAGACGGGTTGATCTTAGATTCTAAACATGGTGATCAAGGTAAAGTCCTATATTGAATATTAATGAACAAGTTAAACATTATATAAGTGAATATTCATAAATTTAAATCTTGTGAGTCATGACTCATTTATAAAAATCTCTCAGTGTATACTCTTAGCTTTTCAGAACAATCATTTTTCTGTTGTTAGAGGTATGGGCTATCTTCTCCCTTAATTAGGATGTGAATCTAAATTGATGTCTATTATTATGAATGACTAAATTGGTGTCTAAAATCTTAAGAGACTATAGATATTTGAAAGATATTTATATATTTGGAAGACTAATTTGATTATTTTATATGTAAACGTACATACACGCATTTATAAATATCTTTCTTTTAGTTTTCCCTTTCTAGCCAATTGATTTCAACCTTCATAAACAAAAAAAATCTTGTACTACTTGTCTTTATCCCATAAAAACATTTGAAAATTGTGCGATTGATGATACCTTGCTTGCCCTAATTTTGTCCAGGCTGCGTTCGAGCTGGTTCTCTAGCTGTTGTAACTCGTCAATACTGCATTTATCCAATTCATCTCCCAAAAGCTTCCTACATGATGAAAGAATCTCCAAAGTTGAGAATAGTCAATTATGTACTTTTCTCAATGCCAAATCAGAATGAAACTAGTGAAAGTTGGATCCGAAAACCTTCTTGAATCTTCTAGATGCTCGATCTTCTTTGCCATGCTCATATCACCTTTCAGATGCTGCATGTAAACAAAGAATGTACGACACAAATATGATTTGCCGCTCATTCACTCACCAATATAAGCTATCATATTATGTGTTTGATGAACCAAACGTGATTCTAGCGTTACTTTTTCTTCTCTTTCGTTGCGTTTTAAATATTCTTAGATGAACATAAAAAGCTAGAGTATAAGATTTGTTAAACCCTTGCTGGATAATCATATTCATGCGACAATAGAGAAGGACTGAGTCTAGATGAACATCCAGAAGCATCATGAGAATAAACGGAAAGGGGGGAAAATGGTGTTGTGCATAATTTGTCACATATACGTAAAATTTGGAGTTCAGAGAAATAAATAAATAAATAAAAGTTCCATTAGGACTCAACATTTCATTAGGTAACTTGCAAATCAATGTAAGAAGTGTTAATGTAAGTATGTAATATTGCTAAAAAACTGAAACTTTATTCCATGCAAATTTCTTTCAATAGTATATCAATAACTTTAATAGACCAGCAAAAAAACTGAGAAACTCTTTACTATAAGTTTTGAAATTTTTGAAAACTAAACCTAAATTACAAATAAGTAAAATGAGGCAACCCATTGTATCCTACCCTGCCCCTTTGTAAAGCAAGAAAATAATCTTGTTCACTCTATTTCTTCCTTTTCTTTCTTCTCATTCTCGCTCCACTAATTAATACTAAATGTTATACTAGTTCATATTGATCACACAGCAAACTTTTCGGGTCAAGTCAAGAATTTGGATCATGAACTCTAACACCATTAACAACAACAATAAACACACACGCAACGGCCAAAAACAACCCATCAAACCTAAATAAAAAAGTGAGGAAGTCTTACATAAAATAGCATGGAAAAATTCAAAACTATAAAAGTAGACAACCCATAAATACTGTTTCTCACGTGTCCAAACTCCAAAGGGCTTTGGCTAAAAGATAACCTTATTAAAGAATTCTTCAACCTATTTGTGCTTGTTTTCTAACCCAGTTTTGTTTCACAGAAGGGCTTCAGACTAAGGTAGTCAGCAATAACTTGGGTCAAAATATCCATGCATATATGTTGGTATAGTACTGCTTATAACATAATTGATGTATATCTTGATTGTGTTTAAGGTGGAACTCAAAAGCACAGTCATTTTACGTACTTTATAAGGAATATCAGCATGCAACTTCCATTTACGGTATATTTCATGACAGACACAACTAAAAACTGTAGGAGGCTAGTTACACAAACATCAAAAGCCGAACCCAAAAAAGATATATATATATATATATATATATATATATATATATATATATATATATATGCGTATCCATCTATCGAAGTTTAGATTTTTCGTGACACCATAAATTAACTTCTTGAAGATGCATTTGTTTCTAGAAAGGTCAAAAATAGAGAACATGCATGATGTTTGGATTGACAATGTTACCATTCAACATTTCTTCCCTCGCCTATATTAAGTACTGGTATTTTGGTACTAAAAAATTATATAATTAATTCCAACGATATCATTGACATCTATTCGATAAAAAAAATCAAATATATATATATGTAAGGAGAGCTAACCTGTGTATTTTCATGGATTCCTTTGTTGCTGGCACCCAGGTCTTCGATCTTCCTTTGATAGCGTTCAACTGTTTTGTTTATACTGGAGCATCTCCAATAGACAACGCATTAAAAGTTTCTTAGGCACCTCTGATTTGATACGATAGCATGATAGAATACTTGAAGGGTGAATAATCATTGAAGTGAACTAGTGAAGCACATTTCACAAGAAAATAGTATCCACATGTGACATTATTTTGGTTCCAGGGAAAAAAATTATGTGACATTTGCCATGTAGATATGAATAATGAAAATATTCAATATATTACATCTATTTTTTTCTACACTTTCTTTTTATTTCTATTTTTAATCGTACAACTTATTACATCTATTTCTTTTTCTTTATCTATTCTTAGTTACTTTTATTTTCGTCTTCTTTCTATTTCAAAAGAGTTTATATATCCTACCCTCCATTAAAAAAAACTAACAAGTACCATTTTTTTCTTTTATTTATTGTACTTAATTTCGCATCTTTAATTTTTTACTATTATGAGTTTGCAATTTAGTTTAGCACCGTGTGAATCAATTGATACAAGATTATTATAACATATTCAATGATCTTGTATTCAAGCCTAGAGTATACCATTGCGATAAATACTAAGGAAGAATTTGTCATTCATAGAAATACTAGCAAGCTTAAACAAAATTATCTCCCTTAAAGAATATATTTAAACTAAATAAAATTTCATGAGTTTGGTTTCCATTTTTTTCATGAATTTAATTCTTTACCATATAAATTGTGCATTAACTTGTACACTAAAATTACACCATTAAAATAGTAGAAGATCAAATTGTAAAGAAAACGGACAAAAATTTGCAACATGATAATTTTAGAGAGATCAAAAGTACAAGTAACCTTTTTTCCTATTATTATCTTAAGTTTCAAATTCTCTTTCAATCTAACTATGCATGTAGCATTAAACAAAAAAAAAAAAAAAACTTTTTAGTGCCTACTCTTCTTGTTCTAGCTAAATTTAAAAGAATGTTTAATTACTAATTTAATCTCTATAGCATAATCTCTACGTTTTAACCCTTACACCTAAAACTAGTCTACACAAACACTTTTTAATCTATTTAAGTCCCTGTAACATTTTATATATAAAAAATTTCTCTCATTCTTGTAATGTTCTTTTACATAAAAGTTGTGATTCTTTTCTTTCTGATGGTCAAAATTTACTAATTAAAACGATTATAACAAAATACATAAACGCATTAAAAAATAGTAAACTATTTTTCAATCATGTATGATAAAAAAAAATTCAAACATGTTACAATAATTTCAATATATAAACTTCTTCAGCTTTTCAATATTATCAGGAAAGAGCTAGTTAGCTGTAAACTGGAAATACTGGAATTTAAACGAAAGTAAATGTTCACGAATCAACCATATTTAATTTTCTAATAGTAATATATCTTAATTAAGATCATCTAGGAATGATCATTTCAATCAAATTTGAATACTGAACAATTAAATTCTGTTTGTGAAATTTAACGATAACTGAAGAGGGAATGCGGCTTTACTAGTTTAGAAGACTATAGGCTTGCTTATTAGTAAAAGAAAAGGAAAATAAGAATCAATCTCGATCAGCAATCAAGAGTTATATGATGGAACGAACTATACCTCAAAAGTATGTCATTGAACAGCTGAAATGCTGAATTCGCCAAAAGAATTGGTATATATTTGCTTTATTTATTGGTAGATTATGAGGTTCTTGGAAAGACAAGTAAACAAAACTTCTACAAATATGAACATTGGAATATATATTTAAATTTTTAAATTATGCAGCATAGTAAAGAATTGACCATAGTTCAGACTTCACACAGATAAATATAGTCATCGATAAAGCACAGAACAATGCCTCGGGTTTCTGTTCCAAAAATCCAATGCCTTAGGTTTCTGTAACTACAGTCCACACCTCAAGGCTCTAACAAACATTTGACAGACATAAAAGGCAAAAACCCCAGTATATTGGCAGAAAGGTTTTCAATAAATATTAATACAATTGGGGGATCAAAAGCAAGACTATGCAATTAAACCACAAAATTTTGTTTAACACATGCCACTAACAAGGATAACTTTTACCAATACGTGATACTCGTGCCTGAGGAAAAAGAGAAACGATTATTTAAAAAAAAAAAAAAAAGAGAAACATATATGAATATAATAGTAATTCTGGTAAATCAAGGTTCAGCTCTTATTTTGATGTTTATCTTAATTTAAGATTCCAAGGTCGTTGTATCATACTCAAACCTGTCCTACAATTAAAAAACTAATTGTTCTGAGAGAAATACTATCTTCATTTTAAATTAATTATTATTCATAATATATGTATCTTAAAAACTATTAATCCCATAAATTATATATTATACTAAAATGATTCTCTTCGTGAAATATCGTTATATAATGACTGAAAGTGTAATTAAAAAATAAAAATTTTAGTGTGATATTTTTAAATAGGCTATTTTCAAAAAGTAATGCTTTTATTATTTGAAGTAGCAGATTTCTTTTGACTGCTGATCACTCTACTTTTGAGAGGCTCTATGACAAATGGTCAAGTGGCATATTTGTATCCAATCAAAGAAACAAAAATACTTTGTTATCTGAATTTTTTCTCTCTCTATTTTTCTTTCTTTTGAGTCTTTTTTTTGTTTTTTTTCCTTTTGAGTTGCTATCCATCCAAACATAGGATCAATCTTTCTATGTCAAGTCAAATAGATAAGTGGTGAGGACAACTTACTTCAATTAAGTTTATCTTCGAGGGAAAATGTACCAAAATAACCATTTTGACAAAAAAACTGACACGTGTGGCTAAGTCACCCTTAATCCAGGTTAATACCAGACTATCCCTTTCATTGTACCTTTCTTAATTAGCCTTGAGGCCTTTGACAATCCGTTAAACTTATCTTCTTCCATCATTAACCTTTTGTAAGAGTGATGATAGTTATATACCTCTTCCCTTTTAGACAGCTTACGCACACCTTCTGCCGTATACAACCATCGATTATGTTATCTAACATCTAGTTTATTAATTTTCTTTTCCAGTTTCAAAATTCATATTCAATGTGCATAGAACGATGAATTTGTCTCTTATAGTAACTTCCTTAATTAAACCAGGAAGAATTAAATAGGCTAGCCATTTAAAGGATCCATTAAAACTCCGATAATATTTATAGAATCGATAGTAATTAATCTTAATTAAGGAGATCAAATATCGCCAAAGACAAGAGGCTGAGCTCCATGGTACGAGCCTAGCAAACCTATGGCTTGTAGCCATCATATTCGGTACTAGCTATTTATTGCTAGATATGATTAATATGCGTACAATTTTGCCAGAAAAGGATTCATCGAACATTGAAATAGCATACACACTAATCAAGTAACTACTTAAAACAAGTAGAAAGACAAGTTAGTGAGTAATATACCTTGAACTGGAGAACTCATAAAGTCTCCCTCTGGTAGAGAAGATGATGAGTGCGACTTCAGCATCACACAGCACCGAAAGCTCAAAGGCCTTCTTGAGCAACCCGTTCCTTCTCTTGGAGAACGTTACTTGCCTACTCGTCTCATTTTCGATGCGCTTCATCTGAGTTTTCCCCCTCACCATTTTTCTTCTTTGTCTTGGCAAAGAACAACGATGATGTATATATATATATCTTCTCTGGATTCTTCTTCTTGAAGATCTGAGCTGAAACAAACGGAAAACGAGATCTAGTTAACCAAGGATTAGAACACAGGTTCAAAAAATAGAAATCAAACAAAACTGACAAAAAATTTAATCTGAAAGAAGCAAACAATGGAATCTTTTGTGCCCTCAATGAAGTTTGCAGGCTCAATCACAGGAACCCTAACACTATTTTCTCGAGAAAAAGTAAAACAGAAGAGAGAGAAAGAGGATGTGGGTGACTAATTGATGGATTGCTGATTCCACCTATATATGACCTAGCTTCCTCTTAGGTCCTTTGCCTGTAGCTGTATTATTTATATATATTATGCACACTTATGCTATGCTCAGTTACTAATTAATAATAATGGAGTATAGTATATATCCCAAGCAAAATATTCTTGCAAAATACAGATAATAAAGGTGGTGAAACTTAAAAGGGTAGAGGGCCTAGAATAGAACCGAATCATAATTTTTCTTTTTTGGGTAACCCCGAGAAAAATGAAATTAGGCCTTTCCCAATTTGAGAAAACTGGGAATAAATGCTGCCAGTGCACGTGAATCCACACTATTCGGCCATTTCTCAAAAAGAATGAAGCTTGTTTGCTCGTTGGAGGCACAAAAACCTCAGTGCTATCGTGTATTCTGATGACACCTAAGCGTAGACACCGACAACCCATGGCTCCGGTGACATTTACACGGACTGGCTCATTGCTGAGATGGTAAGCAGCAAAGAAACCTGTCGGTTGCCACTTAATTGCCAGTTACTTTCGGACAAACAGTCACAAAGGAATGCAAGTGCAATGGGAAAAGCAAAGTACTAGTTATATATATTTATTAAGAATTTTATTTTTTAAACAAATTACATTAACATCTCTTTGAGACTTTGTTTGAATTATCCATAATACTTCATCTATATTATAATATTTTTTCTCTAAAAAGATTATTCCTAAATTATTATTATTTTAATTTTTGAATATAACATTAATTATTATTTTTATTTATATCTCCATATAATATTACTGATATGAACAATAAAAATTAAAATGAATTAATGATAAAAAAAATTAAATTTATAAAACTATTATTTTTTAATCTATTTATTAATGTTTTTTGTTTTGTATGAAATAATATAGGATAATAATTATAATAGAATGAAGAAAGTACCTCTCATTATTTAGTGTAATATATAAGGTGGTATATTAGTGTAATATTTTTCAACATTAAAGAGAGTTAGTGTAATATATATGGGAAGGTTAGCATAATATTTTTAAACATTAAGGGAATTAAA
>PYAF01001709.1:3822666-3832675 GCA_007407185.1 Glycine tomentella | reverse complement strand
TTATTTGTTTTAAGTGAAACAAAGAAAAGTATTCAAATTAAAGTTGTTTAATAAGTAAAAAAAGAAAATGTTTATTATTATTATTTGGTATTATATATATATATATATATATATATAATTTGCGAAGATGCTATTTTTTATAATTAAAAAAAAACATGTTGTTTTGTTGCTTTTCATCTCATTTTAGTGATAAAATTTTTGTGTAAATCTCATCATTATTTTTACCTTTTCATTTCCTTTCATCTCAATCGAAACAATCCTTACTTTTATCTTTCTTCTTTATATCATCTCTTTTTTATTTTTGTTACGGACAAAAGAATATCAAATCTTTCATTAAATAGATCAAATATTCAGCGTATCGGTTTAAATATACAGAGTATCGATGGAAATATTATGGCTCAATAATTATGGAAAGATGGCAGCAAATATCTGAAGATAAGGCAATGGGCCTGGAAAAGATCATCTTCAAGGTCCAAGTTAGCTCTCTATAAATGCAACACTTCCCATGGTGAAAGGTACACACATGATATTCTGACTCTCTCTCTTTCCATTTACACGGCACACACAGCACCCCCCAATCGTGCTTCTACTGCTGTGATCTTCTTTTTCTTGAGTTGCTTCATTCCATAAGCTTCTTGAGGGAAGAGAGAACCTGGTCATATATCAATCATCCCAACTCCATTGTTGGACATCTCTGTTCTCGCAGAACAGAACATTAGCGCCGTCTGTGGGGACGATAAATTTCGAATCCCACCAATTCACAATGGTTGACACCAGAAGACACCAGATGGCAAGACAAGAAGAACCGTCCAGAAATGTGATTCCAGAAAACGTCGTCGTGGAAGATGCACTCTCCAAATGGAGAACTTGGAGAAACGCTACGAGCTTCAGCGCCAGGAGGACATTCAGAGACTGATCACGCAGTTGGAGGAGCGTAGCACCAGGCGAAGAGAGGAGGAACGACGATAGAATTCCGAACACGGAGAACCCGACGACAGGAGATCACGCCGGCCTGACACACCGGCCTAAACTACGGAGGCCGGTAATAGGAATCAAACACACCGGTCCGAGCAGGAGAGGATATCCCGCCCTCAGCAAGAGACAGGACGAACACCGACGGAAGTCGTTCGCAGGACCGATCAGGCCAGAGGAATCTATCTGCGGAAATACCGCCGAGGTCACCAGAACAACAGCCCATTTACCGACCAGATAGTGGACGCTCAGTTTGTGGAGGATTTCGACGGGTCATTCCTGTCCAAATATGATGGAAGCCAGTACCCACAGGTCCACATTGACGAGTTTGACATGCAGATGTGCGTCAGGGGCATCGACGAACCCATTATCTCGCGTATCTTTGCCACCACTTTGACCGGAGCCGCCCAGACATGGTTTCATTCACTACCGCCGAGGTCCATCCACAGCTTTGAGGACTTCGGCCAGAAGTTTTTGCTGAATTTTGCAACGAGCAAAAAACAGCCGAAGTCGGAATTCGCCCTGGGAAGAGTACGACAGCAGGCCGGAGAAACTTTGCAGAGTTACTTGGACCGGTTCAAAGAAGCGGCATTGCAAGTTCAGGGGCTAGAAGAGAAGGTCCATATTTACCTCATTTCAGCCGGACTCAACGGGTCATCCCGACTTGCCAAATCAATCTATAAGGACCCGGTCAAGTCCCTGAACGAGTTTAGGATCAGGGCCAAGAAGTACCTGGAGTTGGAGCAGATGGAGATCGCTAACTCGGCCCCCAGGGATGGCAAGAAACCCATGTCACCTAAGAACCGATCTCAAAAGAATGTGCATCCAGGGCAGAGCAGTCGACAGCCCATGAACGCCCCTACTGGCCGACCTCCACGAAGCTTCCCCGACTCTCACCCGAGGCCGGCAAGATACGAGCCGAGGTACGAAAGATACACCCCGCTGATAGCCCCCCGGGGGCAAATATGGAAGGAAGTCGCCTTCAACGAGATGAGGAAGGTCAACCGTCCTCCCCCTATAGTGAAGAGAGAAGGACTAGATTACTCCAAGTACTGTGATTTCCATAACAGCCCAGGCCATACAACCGACCAGTGCTGGGAGCTCAGAGACGCAATAGAGAAATTTGTGCGAGAAGGCAAGTTGCGGCAGTATGTTATTCAAACCCAGGGCAAAAGGAAGGGCCAACAGGAGAGTAAGCCGCGAGAAGGGAAGAAGAACAAGAAAGACAAAGAGTTTCCCGAGCCCGAATTTGAGTGCAACGTTATCTTCGGCGGCTTGGGAGGCGGAGGAGACACGGCAGGGCAGAGGAAGAAGTATCTCAAGGAAGTGATGTCGGTCAGAGACCGACCTCGGTTTAAGGAGAGCGGCAACAGCAGTGGGCAGACCGAGCCGCCTCTACTTTATTTCACAAAGCAAGACATGGAGGGGGTCGTCCCAGGTCATGAGGACGGCCTCGTAATTACCAGAACAATAGCCAACTTCCGAGTTAGGAGGATATTTGTTGACAATGGCAGCTCGGCCGACATCATAAACATGGCGGCTTTCAAGAAAATGAATCTGAGGGAGGAAGACTTGAGACCATGCCAGACAATGTTATACGGTTTTAACGGGGAAAGCACCGGGCTGAAAGGTATCATTGATCTCCAGCTCACATTGGGGACAAGAGAAGGATTTAGATCGGAAAGGGTCACATTCACAGTGGCCGACTTCCCGTCACCGTACAACATTATAATTGGAAGACCGACCCTCCACAAATGGGACATTTTGATGTCCACCAAACACCAAAAAATGAAGCTGATCGGACACCTCGGGAAGGTTATCACAATCTGCGGAGATCAGAAGGAGTCAAGGCAATGCTATTACAACACCATTCGGGAGACCGAGGTCGGCCCGTCGTCCCTACCTCAAGCCTGTAAGGGGGGAACGACAAATCCAGAACGTGTTAGGAAACCAGTCAATCTAGTGGAGCTGGATATGAGAGATGTTGAAGAATGGAGGCCGGAGCCAATGGACGAGCTAGAAGAAGTTCAGATCGGATCTTCTCCTGATCAGATCACAAAAATTGGAAAGCAAGCTGACTCCGAAAACAAGGATAAACTGGTGCAATGTTTGAGAAACAATCAAGACGTTTTCGCCTGGAAGGCTTCCCAGATACCTGGAATACGCTCTACCTTTTGCTGCCATAAGTTGGCTGTGTACCCTGGGTCAAAACCAGTGGAACAGAAGGCTAGGAAGCTCGGTCCGGACAGGAAGCAGGCCTTAGTGAAGCACATCAACGAACTCCTGGAGGCCGGATTCATACGAGAAATACAATATACGACGTGGCTGTCCAACGTCGTCATGGTAAGAAAATCCAACGGGAAGTGGAAAGTCTGCGTAGATTATACAGACCTGAACAAAGTCTGCCCGAAGGACTCGTACCCCATGCCAAGCATTATCAACTCGTAGACAGCTCGGCCGGCTTCCAATTTTTGTCATTTATGGACGCCAACTCCGGATACAATCAAATACCCATGCATCCAGACGATCAAGAGAAAACAGCATTCCGGGGCATTGATGCCAATTATTGCTACGAAGTCATGCCTTTTGGATTGAAAAATGCAGGGGCAACATATCAACGGATGATAAACAAGGTATTTTCTGATCAGATCAGGCGGAATATCAAGGTCTATATCGATGACATGATTGCAAAAACACCGACCTCAAGAGACCATATCCAGGACCTCGAAGAGACGTTCCAGAAATTGCGCCAGCACAACATGCGCCTGAACCCGTGGAAGTGTGCATTCGGGGTGAAGGCGGGGAAGTTCTTAGGCTTTATGCTATCCCATCGAGGAATAGAGGCGAACCCGGATAAATGTAAGGTCGTCCTGGATATGAGATTCCCCGCCAATAAGAAAGAAGTTCAACAATTGACGGGAAGATTAGCAGCCTTGACCCGCTTCCTCCCGAGGTCGGCAGAAACAACGCTTCCTTTCTTTAAGCTGCTGAAAAAGGAGGCCAGCATAGGATGGAGCCCGGTTTATGAAGAGGTCTTTCAGAAGATCAAAGCCTGTCTGGCCTCACCACCAGTACTGTCGAAGCCCGAGCCTGGAGAGACACTCGCGCTGTATTTGTCGGTAGGAGAGGAGGCCATCAGTGCAGTCTTGGTCCGGGAGGAAGGGAGATCCCAGTTTCCCGTATATTTTGTGAGCCGAGCTCTCAAAAACTCGGAGCTGCGGTACCAGAAGCTCGAGAAGGTAGCCTTCGCCTTGCTCACAGCAGCCAAAAGACTTCGCTTGTATTTCCAGAGCCATACAATCGTCGTCAGGACAAACCAGCCGATCCGACAAGTACTGCACAAGCCAGACTTAGCAGGAAGAATGATGAACTGGGCCATTCAGCTTTCGGAGTTTGACATTCAGTACGAGGCCCGGACTGCTATCAAGTCCCAGGCTTTGGCCGACTTCATTGCCGAGCTAACCCCGACATCGGCCGCACAAGAAGAAGGTGGAGTCTGGAAGGTCTACGTGGATGGATCATCCAATACGAAGGGAAGTGGAGCCGGGGTCATAGTTGAAAACCCTGAGGGCGTGTCTCTTGAACAATCACTGCAGCTCAAACTCCCGACCTCCAATAATCAAGCCGAGTACGAAGCCCTCGTTGCTGGACTCAAACAAGCCAAGGAGCAAGGAGCCCGGATGGTTAACGTCTTCACCGATTCACAGCTCGTCTCGGCTCAAATCGAAGGAAGATATCAAGTTAAAGGACCTTTGCTGGCTAAATACTTAATTAAAGTGAAAGAAATTATGACAGAATTCTATGAGGTGGTCGTTGCCCACATACCACGAGAAGAAAACATCCGAGCCGACATACTATCTAAGCTGGCGAGCACAAAAGGAACGACCAGTCACAGGTCGGTCATTCAGCAGGAAATAGCTCAGCCCACCTGCATCATGCTCATCACGGCCGACGATGACTGGAGGAGACCTATCATAGACTATCTAGAACGAGGGACGGTTCCCGACGACGAGCAAGCAGCAAGAAAGATAGGTCGAGATGCGGTGATGTATGTAATCATTGACGATGCTTTATACCGTCGAGGCCTCCACACTCCACTACTATTATGCCTCAGCTCGGATCAAGCCGATTATGTGCTTGCCGAGATACACGAGGGAATCAACGGCCAACACCTGGGAGCAAGAGCCCTGGCCTTAAAAGCCTTACGGGCAGGATATTTTTGGCCGACAATGAAGGCGGACGCAACAGAATACGTCAGAAAGTGTGACAGCTGCCAGAAACATGCTAAGATAATATGGGCACCCCCGTCCGAGCTCAGTGCTACTACAGCTCCCTGGCCATTTTACAAGTGGGGAATGGACCTTCTAGGACCGTTCAAAGCATCGGAGGGGCAGAAGAAGTGGTTAGTGGTGGCCGTAGATTATTTCACCAAATGGATCGAGGTCGAGCCCCTGGCAACGATTACCTCGGCCCGGATACAAAAGTTCTTTGAACGAACCTTAATCTCAAGGTTTGGAATTCCAGCAGAAATAGTCACCGACAATGGGACTCAGTTCACCGATAGCAATTTCAGGGCAATGGCGGCCGACCTCAAAATCAAGCACCATTTCGCTTCCGTTGAACATCCATAGTCCAACGGCCAGGCCGAGGCCGCAAACAAAGTCATCCTGGACGGGTTAAAGAAACGTTTGCATGAAACTGGTCCGAACTGGGTCGAGCAACTTTACTACGTACTGTGGGCATACAGGACTACGGTCCAAACATCGACTGGAGAAACCCCATTCAGGCTAACATACGGCAGTGAAGCCATGATACCGGTAGAAGTTGGCCAGCCGACCTGGAGAAGGGATCACATACGGGAGTCGGAGAACGGTAGTCTGTTAAGAGCCGACCTGGATTTAATAGAAGAGGTCCGCATAGCTGCACATAGCCGAAACCTACAGGGAAAGGAACAGTTGACCCGAAGATATAGCAAAATAGTGAAGTTGAGATCCTTTGAAGAAGGAGACCTCGTCTTAAGACGAGCCGACATCGGCAACAGGAACGTGCAAGAAGGGAAACTAGCAGCCAACTGGGAAGGACCGTATCGGGTAACCCAGAACATCGGACAGGGAGCCTACGTGCTGGAGACATTGGATGGAAAGCCGATCAAGCGGACATGGAACGCAGACAAGCTGAAGAAGTACTACAGCTGAAACGACAGTCCATGTGTTTTCCTTTAGTTGGCTTTAGAGCCCGTCATTGGAATCATGGACACCGTGTGTTTCCCTTTAATTAGCTTTCTAGCTCGTCATTGGGATCGCGGATCATCATCTCACCATGTGTTCCTCTTTAGCCGGCTACCAAGCCCGTCATTGAGGTCATGGGAGGCTGACCCGGTCTGCCTTACATGGAGACCCCAGTTTTTCTGCCACGTGTTTCTCTTTAGTTGGTCATGTAAATTGGGCATATGACACCCGTGTTGATCGATCATTGAGATCGTGAACTTATGTAATCTCCGGAGACTATTAATAAAATCCTGTTAAGGAAAGTTCATTGTGCACACTTTATACTTAGTCGTTGTTGTGTTAAACTCGGTATTTAAGGGTAGGTCATCGGCTCGGCCGAACGAACCATATCCACAACAATGCTGTGAACACATCACAGCTGCTAAGATAGGCCTGACCAAAGGTCCCGGCAAGTAGCATTCGGCCCTTAGAGCCGAAGTATGTGACTATAAGAACGAGGACGGCCGTTGGAGCCGAGATACGATTCTTATAGGGCCCGACCTATGGTCTCGGCCGCCTTCGGCTCTTCGCCGTTCTAAATCAAAGTATGGCCCGACCTAGAGTCCCGGCCACCCTCGGTGCCTAAATGTTAAAGCAAAATAAATTTGAAGGAAGATCGGTCATTGGAGCCGACATACAAGGAACACTTAAAAATCAGCCGTTGGAGCCAACGTATGAAGAAGAAATAGAAGTCAGAATCGAAACAAGCTCAATATTTGATCTCAATATTTGATAAAGTAACGTGCGGAAAAAGTACATAAATTGTGCACTTACAGAAAAGCAAAAGCAAATACAACATGAAACCGGCATCCCGGCCCTTCAATCCGCGCCAGTTTGGGGTTGAACATCATCGACGACGTCATCAGAGCTACCCGACCCCTCATCTTCACTCTCGGAAACCATGAGCAATTGATCGCCTCCGACGTAGGCTCTGAAGTGCATACCCTCAGTGTTCAAGTTGACGCCGGGGTTCAGAAAGCGGATCTGGCTCATGGCATTCTCGAACGAGGCTTGGGTAGATTTCTTCAGCTGCTGACGAACCAGCACCAACTCGCCTAAGAGTCCTTTCTCCTCCAGGTGCTTTTTCTTATTTAATGCGTCGAGCTCATCACAGCAATGCTTCACCTTCTTATATCGATCACGGGCCTTGTCAAGACTCCTCTCCAAGTCAGTTATCTTGGAATGGGTAGAAGAGGCCTCACGGCGAAGGGCTGCAAGTTGGGCTCGGAGAGCATCGGTTTCAATAGCTAACCTGGCCTCTGAATCCCGGGCGACTCGTAGATCGGCAGTCAACTTGGCTTCTGAGGCCCGGGAATCATCAAGCTCAGCCGTTAGGGTGGTGAGTGAGGATTGGGCTTCCCACGCCTGAACCCTCGAAGCCTCCAGCTCGGCAGATAAAGACTTCACCAAACCTCCAGCTTCCTTGACCTTAACATGGGAAGCCTCCACCTCGGCCACCGAGGTCGCTACTTCTGCTTGAGCCCGGTCCAGTTCTTCACGCAACCTCTGGGCCTCGGCCTTCGCAGCCTCAAGCTCGACCGCTCCCTTAGCAACTTTCCTGTTGAGAGAAGCCAGGCTGTCGAGCAAGCTGGCACTCTTCAGGCAAGCCAGCTAGATTGAGCTCAACTCCTCCAGCTCGGGATCGGAGTATCGGGCGGTTTTGTAAAATCTTTTGGCCCGGATAACCTCGAACACCTCGGGAGTAACGCCCTGATCCCAAAGGGCGCGAGGCGGCACTTGGACAAACTCCTTAGGAGGCTCGGAACCATCGCTTGGGACCCTTGAGGAAATATCGGCACCATGAGTAGAGGTCGAAACTTCAAGGGCAACTTCAGTAGCGTCGGCCCTAACTTCCTTAGCCTCAGTGGCAGCTTCAACCGCGGTTGCCTCCACCACCTCGGTCCCGGCCTCCGCCATGTCAACATCTACGACCTCGCGGGGGGAACTCGGCAGGGGAGCATGGATAGGACCTGGCAAAGATGCTTGAGGAGAGATCGGCCGGGGAGCCTGAGGAGAGGACGACTGGGAAGCACGAGGGGAGCTCGAGGCTGAACCCCCGGGAGCATTTGGGGCGACCAAGGGTGGAACTCGGCTTGCCTCGCTGGCGTTACTCTTCTTCGTCACCTTGCGCCTTTTTCGTCCCTTAAGGGCAGAAAGGTGAGGGGGGATAGGGGCAGTGTTCATATCAATTGCTGCACATCACAAGTAAACAGTCAATAAAAATAAACAAAGAAATTCCCAAACATTCAAAAGGAAGACCTAAACTAACCACACTGGATATAGTATGCTATGGGACCCAAGTCCCCAGAATCTCTGTATGACAAAATCCAAGCCGTAGAAGCAGCATCGGAGTCTGACAGCCGAGCCTTGTCAGTCCGATAGGAGATAGGAGGGAAATCATAGTGGCTGGAGGTCCAATATAAAGGGAACCTCCAAGGCTGAGAGGAGTTGGGGGAGCTCAAAAAGAAGGGACGTCGGCCAGGCACGGCGACAACCTTGAAAAACTTGTCTTTGAATCCTTTGAAGGACTCAGAGAATAAGCCGAACAAACGACGGTCAGAATCCTTATCGTTACGACCCCGGAAAGAAGCCCATCCTTTCCGCTCAGGAGGCTTCTTACCGGATCGACCAGTGTAAACAGCAAAGAAATAAAAGAACAAAGGGCAAGTACAGGGAATCTCGAGTTTTTGGCACAAAATTTCAAAGGCTTGGATAAAAGCCCAGCCATTGGGATGAATTTGTGAAGGGGCAAGGTGCAAATGGTCTAATACCTGCATCTGGAACTCGGAAAAGGGAAAGCGAACTCCAACGTCGGTAAAGACATCAGTATAGAACAAGAAAATTCAGGATCATTCCCCTCCCGGGCGAAACAAATGGGCTCGCCCTGGCGGGGAAGGCAGATGGTAAACCCCTCCTGAACCTCAAGAGGAACAAGGGCAAGGCTTTCGAGGTCTAACACTGAGGTATAACTCAGGACCTCGTGGGTAACCCAAGGGAACCTATTTGACAGAGCTAGGGGAACGGCTTGAGGCCCGGCAGCAGATTCCTCTACATTCCCCATGTTAGGCATGTCCATGATTACCTATGACAAAGAAAGAAACAACAATTAGTAAAGGTACCTGGAGGACGGAACGCCAAAGGATTAGCATCAAAAGGAACTCGGGCCGGTGCAGGAGTTGGCACGATAGTACTCGAAGTAGGCAAGGGTGTATTAACATATATAGGTTCACGAATAGGATTATGACGACACTGGTCTAGTAAGTCATCGGCTTGTTTGTCCAAATCCCTACTGGCCAAGTACATAAACTCATCAGTGCATTTGGAGCAAGGTTCATATCGAATCCTAAAAGGGGGGCTAGGTCTAGGGACATCCCTAAGGGCAACACCGGAAGGGATAGAGGTCGCGAAAGGTGCCATAGACTCCGAGGGCAACTGACCGGAAGAAGACTCAGAAGTGCCGGGGGCACCAGGAACTCGGAGTAAGGATTTCCTCTTTTCCTCGTCAGGAAGGGGAAGACCCCAGAACCAAAAGGCAGAACGAGGACGAACCCTCCGGCGGATTGCGGCCTCCTGCTCAGGGGTGTATCTCACCATAGGAAAAATAAGGAACAGAAGGAGACAAGTGAAGAAACTAGAAAGGGCTTGTATCCTAGAGATGGCACAGAGGCAAGGAGAAGCAAAAGGAACGATAATGCAGAGAAGGGAAAATAGAAGATTAAGCAACAAATACCTGGAGTGGAGAAGATGACAACAAGAGGTGAGCAGTAATC
>PYAF01001709.1:3779630-3822566 GCA_007407185.1 Glycine tomentella | reverse complement strand
TACACACATGATATTCTGACTCTCTCTCTTTCCATTTACACGGCACACACAGCACCCCCCAATCGTGCTTCTGCTGCTGTGATCTTCTTTTTCTTGAGTTGCTTCATTCCATAAGCTTCTTGAGGGAAGAGAGAACCTGGTCATATATCAATCATCCCAACTCCATTGTTGGACATCTCTGTTCTCGCAGAACAGAACAATTTCCATTCCCCAATCTTTCATCTCAACCGATCACAAACCATTAATATTTGAGAAGCTTTTGGAAGTACTGCACATCATTGTTATCCTTAAGAAGCTTGTCCAGTATTCACAAGAAGAAGAAGAAGAAGAAGAAGAAGTCTAGAGATTATCAATTGGAAGGTACGGTCATTGGTAGTTTGCTGAGTTAAGTGTATGTATTCAAATTTTCAAATCAGGAAAATAAATTTAATAAATATTTTAAGCCTGGAAAGAGAATAATATATACAAAAATAGAAGCTGAAACGTTACTTAAAACAACATATCAAAAAATGCCATGAGTTACTTAAAAGTTTATTTAACAAATATTATTATTATGATCGAACAAGTTTTTAAGTAGCAAAAAAGATACTGTAAAACTAACCAAAAGTTTTTACCAATCTTATTCGCAAAATTTTCTTATTCTATACTCAATCTTATGTTGATATTTAATATAATGAATTTGACTCTGATTAATTATGAGTGATGTGAAACTTTTTTTCTAGGAAAGTCATGTGAAACTTTTTAAATAATGTAACAATAAATAATTGAATATTGGTAGCTAGATTACTTTATATTGATGACATATCAAAACCAAATTATTCACTATCTAAACATGTTTTTACTGCATTCACTATCCAAACATAGAATTTAACTTTAAATATTTCAACATAAATATATGCTGTATTTAACTCAAGATTTAATATATAATTTTTTTTAGTAATTTTACATTTAAAAGTAATTGTTATGAAATTATTCAAAGATTCTCAAATACATTTAGTTTAGTTAAACACACTATTAATTAAATTCAAATTTGATAAATTAACACATAGATCAATTAACACGAAGATATTTTAAATTTGAATTCTAGATATATAATTATATTAAATACTTAAAAAAAGAATTTTGCAAAAGTGGTCTCTAAAAAAAATCAAATTTGGTAAAAATAACTTAATAAATAAGTCAAGTTCATCTAAAAAAAATATAAACTGTAATTCACGTTACATTGATTTAGGTTTTCTAAGCAGGCAGTTTATTTTGAAGTATATATATATATATATATATATATATATATATATATATATATATTTATCAATACGAGATTACGACTTGTAGTCCCAGAGTCACAAACATTGCCATCTTGTTGTATGCATCTTTAGCCAATTGCCACTACCTGCTACTGCTTGTAACCTTTTACGAGAATTGAGGAATACATGTATATCCAGCATACATTTTATTGATGGAACAAATCTCCAGATTTTGATCCTTTTAATCTCTCCCAGCTTTCCAATGAAAAGGAGGAGAGAAATTGGTCCCCTCGCCTTTTTTTGTCTTGGGAGGATGCCCCAGTAGGGTGTCATTGAACAAAATCCTATGAGAAACCCTAAACTATACATATAGTTATTAATTGTTAATTGTTAATTTTTCAGTGTTGAGGACATATGAGAGAACACCTTAACACAAAGAGAAGGTAACTTTTATTTTATACTATAAAAAATTGGACTCCGTAACACACTAACACTGTGTTCACGCTCGTTATTACCTTCTTTGGAATTCCTATATTTGTAAGCAAGATGTGTGAAAATACTTTTATTTTATTTTAGTCTAGAACAATATTTCATATTTTAATATGCATATATCAAGCCTTTCTCTTTTTGTTGTTAACTTTGAAATTTTGATGCCAATACCACTTCGGCTTTTCGCTCTTTCTCAACAATTTGGGCCCAGTAAGATTCTATTTTTCTAGATTTGGGGCCGGTCAGCTTCTTCATCTCCACTTGATAAACTTGTGGCCCACTTAGACTGGATTGGGCTGCGCTGACAGTATATCAGCCCACAGAAATTTTAGTTTACCTCGACCCATTAACATTGCTTTTTTTTTTTTCAAAGGCATTAAAATACAAATATTTCTTTGGTAAATTAAAATAGACTTAAATATATTTTGAGTCTCTAATAAATTAAAAAGAATTATATCGAATTCCTAATAAAAAAAAATTAACGTTGAATTCTTAATGAAACAAAAATTTTATTTTGAGTTTTTGTTATTTTGTTTTAGTACTTTTAATATATATATATATATATATATATATATATATATATATCTTTTGAGTCTCTAAAATATGTAGATATTATTAGTCATTATCAAATATGCTTTTCAAAGAACTAATACAAAATACCACGTCAATAGATTCGTATGATCATTCTTTATAAAAGCCCCTTTCCAATTTTTTAAAACAATTATCCAAATATTTTACATATAATATAAACAAAAATTTGGATCCATAAAATTATTAAATGGGCTTAAAAATATTTAACAATCAAGTGATTAATCATATAAAATTGATTCTAATACGGAATGTAAAAAATATTCTTCCAAGAATAACATACTTTATATGAAATTAAAATATTTAATTGTTGAAGACATAATATTAAAAAAATAAAAAACTAGAAATCGCCTAGCACGATTTCTTAGAATCAATATGCTAAATCTTCCTCGGCATATTCCCAGGCTTCATTTTCTAGTTTATTAATGGGACAAAACAGAGAGTGAGCCATTGAAAGTTATGATGGTAAAATAAATTTAGTCATATTATTTATTTATCTTAGACACTTCTCATCATGAGTTTAGTATTTAGACCTACAGATTTCCCATATAAGTTAATATTAGATGTTCAAATTTCATTACCAAGTAATCAAAATATTAAAGAACTTTAAGTATCACATAATAAATCACAAAATTAGCTTACAGCTTACAAAAATATATAGAAAAAATTCTAACAAAGTTTATCATATAAGTTCTTCAATACAGCATAATTTTTAAATTGTGGTTAGTCTTTTCTCATTTTTCATACATCTATATTCTTATTTCATCATATGATATAACTAATGTGAGATATATAAGACAAAAATGATATACAATAGGTTTTTTTTTTTTTTTCAAAAAAAAAAAGAGAGAGAAGAAAAGCAAAGAAAACGTGTTTTTCTTCCTTCCAAATACATCTCAAGATAATGGCAGTACGTAAGCTCCAAATACTAATTTGATAACAAGAGCATTGAAAATTAGGTACCAGAATAATTAGTTAATTAAATGAATAGAAGATCATGAAAAAATGAAAACCATAGCACCACCAAGAAGTGAGATGAAACACTGACAGCTCAACTATCTAAAAAACTATGAAACTACATATCATTATCTTCTTTATCATCTTTTATTAATGGTGTGCAGTGGTGCATCTCATATGGTTAAGATTTCTTTTCTTTTTATATATTTTGTTAGAGCGTATTCGTTGGAACTGGAAGCATTGGTGGGTGCGGATGTTTAAAATATTTTTATATTCAAGTCGAGCTAAACCTCTGTTTTTATTTTTGGTGCAACTAACGATCAATAAATTATGTGGTCATCAAGTTTGTCCTCAATAAATTCATAGCTCACCCATAATATAGATGCTTAATGCTAAACCTAAAAAAAAAAGTGTATTGATTAATTTGTTTAGACTTTTGAACGACAATCGTCTACATTTAAATCTTCATGACTTCATAGTTGGTAATAATTAATAGCTATAAACTAAAAAAGACTGTAGTATATCTACTGACCTTTGCTTAATTAAAATTTTGTTAGCAATCTATGTCACATATTTACACTCAACAAAGGGGTTAAAAAACAGTAGTATAAATTAGGATCTCACAAAATACATGCACGAGCAAAAACAACAGTTAAGGTCCTCAAAATGGTTTTAGATGAATCCATATAAATAGGATACCTCATCAATAAACTAGTGGCCACCTTAGTACTTGTCGTTTGCTTCTAATGCTATATTATAATTTAAAAAAGTTCTTTACGCCATCAATAGAAAAATTATATTACATTTTGGGATACTTATAATTTTAATTTTTTAATTAACTTTAAACTCTTTAATTTTTTATTTGTTGACCAATTTTTTTAATTATATTTCTATTTTTAATTTTTCATATTTTGTATATTGTGTATTCTACTATTAATAAGTTTGTTATATAACTAGTACTATTATTATTATTATTTAACTATTAAAACAATTAATTCATATTTTAAAATTATAAAAAAATTATAACAATAAGATCTTTATAGTTTGCATATATGTTTAAAAAAATTGTAGAAGAATATACCAACCAAATAGTAAGATACTTATTCTCATTTTCGTTAACTTTTAAAATTGGATAATACTCATATTCTTGTCAAATTTTTATCAAAGTCGAAGTGGATTCGGGTGAATATATGCAAGTTTGAGATTTTTTGAGATGCCTAATTTTAACTTTGGAAGGCTACATCTCCTTATATATATATATATATATATATATATATATTCACTTTTCTTACAAACGACAAATGTTTTTTAAACATGATAGATAAGTATTTACACTATGTTTGGTTAGGGTGAAAATGTAAAGAATGAAAGTGAACTTGTTTAGTTAGGATGAAAATGATATGAAAGTTTTTTCAAAAAATGAGGATCCCACAAAACAATAAATACATGTGTAAAATTAAGATGAAATGGGTTGAAATCTACCGTAACAAAGGAAAGATAAAATGAAATTGATATTTTGTAAGTGATTCTAATAAATAGTGGCCCTTTAATAAAACGTTTAATAAGTGTAATACATAAATGTTATTCTTTACCTATCAATCAATTTTTATTCAAATATTTTATCATTTTTAACATTTTCCACTCTTTTACTTAAATTAAATTAACTTACTTTCTATTATTCAAACACAATCTTAGTAAGATTTTGTTGATAGAGATAGTATTTATTAAGCCCTTCTTAGGTAATAAGTGCTTAAATAAGCACCAATTTTTTATATCTTTTTTTAAATTATATTATAATATTAAAAATAATTAATAAAATTAACATATTAAAAATATAAGAATGTAAAGTCATTTAAAGAATAAAATTAATAGTAAATACACAATATATTGTTTAAGTTGCTAAATTGAAGAAAAAATAATTTAAATTATAAACAATAAATCTAATGATATGTAATAATGCGATTCGATTAAGATGTATGAAAAATAAAATTAAAAAAAAAATACTGAAACAAAGATAAATGAAAGAAAAAGAAAAAACAGAAACTGTGAGGTCATATACGTAACTTTATCATCTCCTTTTCCCGAATTCGCTTCCATCCCCTTCCGGAGTTTACTCTGCAGCTTACTCTTCTTTTGCTACTCGCTCTCCCTCACTTTCGCTCCGAAATCTTGATAAAATAAAGATTTAAATATTTTCCCCTCTAGTTTACTATTTTATCAATTTCGTTATTATAATTTTTTGGTTTTAATTTTTAAATGTATTTATTTTATTTCTCATTTTAGATAACGCATTAAACAGGAAAAAATAATTTCAATAATAAAAAATATTATTTAAAATGTTTTAAATACGAAAAATAGAATAAACACATTTTTACAAGAATTAAAACACAAAATTTATAAAAATTAAAATTAAAAAAAAGTTAAATTGCATATACGGAAAAAAAAGTATTTAAGTATAAAATAAATTTAAAGAAAATGATATTTTTATTTTATATGAGTTTAATTAATTATTAATTTCTATAGTTATGTTAACTTTTCATTTTACTTTAGTATTTGTATTTAAAAAATGTACATTTAATCTGTATACCAGTAATTTAAATGTTTTAATACTTGTTAGTTTTTTATTGTGTTAAGTTGTTATAAAATAGAGTCATAAAGACTGAAAGATAAAAATTAAAAAGAACACTAATATATAAGGTTTTTAATATCAAAACATAAATTTTATATTTTATGTTTTTCTATTTTATATAATTTAAATTAATTAATTACTTTGCTTTTTCATACTGTGAGAATAAAATAATTAAAATAATTAATTATTTTATATAATTTTATAGCATTTTATTACATAGTTTACCTTATTTTATACCCCTTCAAGTCTTTTATATAAGATTTAAATTAGAAGTTTGATTTAGTTTTTTTTTTATGACTCAGTCTAAAACATCTTTTGTATTAATTAATTTTTTCACTAAATTACTTTTAATTATGAGTTATTTTTAATTCAATAAATAGTAAATAAAATATATTAATAACTTTATCTTGTACTATAAAAAGTATTTTGAAACATTAATATTATTATTGACAAGCAAATTAATAAAATTTACATCAATAAATATATTAATGATTAGAATGATTAAAAGTATTAAAACTAATAAAATTATTTAAAAAAAATTAAAGTAAGTCCCATTAATATTAGGAGTAATTTTGAAAAATATATAAATTTTAAAAAATTAATACTATAAACTAAATTGATTTTATATAATTATAATAAATTGATTACTTATGTCTTATAAAAAATGACTCGGAGTATTTTATATTTTTTTCATTATAAAATTTGTTATAAAAATGCATAAATGACCTATTTGGTTCCTAAAAAATGCTTTTGGTGTCAATTTAGTCTTTAGCATTTTGGGAATAATCAATTTATTCAACAAATGCGTAAATATTATGACAAATTTATCCTACCATTAAATTAGTATTTCTTTTAACGTGAGTGTACATGTGATACATCATTGTTGCCGAGGAAAGTCCACATGTTTAGGAGCATGTTCCACATATATGCACAATATTTTGGACAGGTTTGTTGATGAAAAATATTATTTTTTAATGTTGCATGTAACATGAACAAAAAGGTAATGAATATTTGAGTAGAAAATATAAAAATGCTTCTTCTTCTTATTGTTTAGCAAGATTCTTCTTTAATTCTCCTTCACCCTTCATTGATTTAGAGCTCACTAGTTTGCATGATTTCTTAAATTGTGTTGAATGAGTGATAAGTCCGACTCAACAAAAACTACAAATATGAAGAAAATGAAAGGTGAATAAGAGTTTACTTCGTATTCAGTGTAATGGTGATAATGTTGTTTACAATAATTGCGAGAAGACTATGATTCGAAATTATAAACAACTAAGAACTCAAGGATGTTATTGTACACATGTCCATTGCCAAATATTTGGGAATTTTTTGGTGTGAATGTCTTTACCTCTCCAGTTTTTTCCTTTTTTTTTTATAATATCTGACTTTTACTTTTATAAAAAAAAATCAGAATAAGGGATCATATACTTACTTTGAATGGGTCATGTTGGTGATGATGAGAAGTGAAAGAAAAACCTTATGGTAATTTGTTGGTATCTGCAAGTGAAGATTTTGAAGAAGTGTTTTATTTTGTTCTATTTTTTCTTATGTGTTTGCTAATGATATGTTACTTGTGGTTGGGGGTCCAAAATGTGCTATAATTCTACGAAATATGTTCTCTAATGTTCTATTTGTTTGGATAGAAAGAATGCTCCATTGATTTCAATTTTAGATTTCAATTTCCAAGTTCAGGTTGGGTTGTAATTGCGTTTTTGATAATAGAGGTGGTCTGGAAGACCAAAATTGAATGAAATTGATTGGAAAAAAAAGTGTAAGTAACTATCAAAATGGTCCCGGACAGTTAAACTTAATATCAAAAGTCTCAAAATAAAATATAACTAATTAACAAAAAAGTACACAATGTGATTAATAAATATGCATTTACACAAAGTCATCGTTCATCTTCAACGAATTGTGCCTTTTGTCTTCACACAATAGCTAAAAAAGCACCCCCACTATTTGCAGGCATTCCGTCGTCGTTTGCCACTGGCAATGCAAAGCACAAGAAGGAGGAACGATCAAACTTTCTCCTATTGTTGTAGAGATTAAGACGTAAAAAAGAAAACATTTATTGTTCCCCTAACCTTGTACAACACGTGTAGTTCAAGTTCTCGTCATATGAATTTTTCTCGTCAGCAATGACATATCACATTGCCATTAATGTTAAAAACATTAATGTTCCTTAAGATTAATTTGTCATAATATTTTCGTGAACTAAATTAGTAGTTTTTAAATTATAGGAACAAAATTAACCCCATAAATTTTTTTAGGATTAAATAATTCATTTAACCTAAAAATGCGAAGTGAAAACATCATTACCCCAAATCAAATACCCCTTCTCTCGTCTCTTACAGAAACATATATCCTTTTCATTGCTTTAGCTTCCCCATGTCTCTGTCTATGTAAAATTGTTGTTCCTATCTCAGGGGGTTATAAAACACGCCGAAAACGAGAGATTACAATAAAAATCATTACAATAGAGTGGTCCTCAAGCTCAGCTTTTTCCCTTAAATAATCTCTGAATTTGCCTGCTCTGTGCTTCACAACCCCCCTTGCGTGAGTGGAAATGCAAGAAGCAGGGTTGGGAATGGGAATGATGAGCGGAGAAGTGTCCGCCGCCGGCGACCACGACCACCACCATCACCACCGTCAAGTGAAGGCGGAGATAGCCACCCACCCACTCTATGAACAGCTTCTGTCTGCACACGTGTCATGCCTCCGCGTGGCCACACCCATCGATCAGTTGCCACTCATCGACGGTCAGTTATCGCAGTCCCAGCATCTCCTTCGCTCTTATGCCTCACACCATTCCCATTCCCTCTCGCCCCATGAACGACAAGAACTTGACAACTTCATGGTACTTTTTTTTTCCCACTTCTCATCTCCTTTTTGTCCTTATTATTTGTAATTTTTATAAAAATAAAAAGTTTGAGACTCTAATTTCATTTTTTTAAAAAAAATGAGCAAATCTGGTCTATACTCTATATATTTACTGATCAAATTTTCTAAACTTTAGAAACTATTTTTGCATGATTAGTATAGTTTACAAATATTATACCCATATTTTACAAGGAAATGAATTCGAATCTTGTTTTCAATTTGAAAATATTGAATGAATATTTTTTTAACCTTAAGACTTATTGTAAAGTGATTCATTAAACTTTTTGTTTAAAAAAAAACTTAATTGTGTATAAAAAATATTTTATGAGTAAATTTTATATGAGAAATATTCTAAGAATTAAATGTGATATTATAAAAATATTATTACTTAGAATATTGCCAATTATCTCTGTATGTACATTTTCATTTTTAGCTTCAATTCTTCAGAATTTATTTGTTTATGCCAACAAAGTGCAATAATAAAAATTCACGAATTGATGTGAATTTTATGATTATTTGTGACAATTTAATTATTTTATGCAGGCACAGTATTTGATTGTGTTGTGTACGTTTAAAGAGCAGCTTCAGGAACATGTCAGGGTGCATGCCGTGGAGGCTGTGATGGCCTGCCGTGATATTGAAAGTACCTTGCAAGCTCTGACTGGTACTCTCCTTCGTTGGTTTCTTCTATGATTCAAAACATCGTCTCAGGAATTTCTTCTTCAATTCAATTTATTTGTTTTCTGATTCTTTTTTTGGCTTTAATTATTATGCTAACAAGGAAAGGCATCACTTGATTTATAACATCATCACTAGTGTATTAATTAAAAGCAAATAAAATCGTTAGGTATGTAAGCTATTTCTGGTATGAGGTACGGTTTCTTTTAGTTATTTCTTTTCTTGTCTTCGAAGCTAGCTATTTCAGAGAAAGGAAAGATGCTGTGGAATAGCATTAACCGATGTGTATTTTCTCTGGGTCCGTTTAGGCTATTTTAAGAGAAATGACTAATGAGAGAGTAGTTGTGTTACTACTAACGTTGTCTAGAGAAGTATACAGAAATAGGAATATATAGAGTGGGTTAGTTTGGTGGAGGGTGGTACTCTCTCCCACCATGCCATTGGCAACAACCTCTGATGCCGTAACCGACCTTTCTTTTTTGGTTGATAAATCCAACCGTTATGGATAATTCTATATCCTCATACTTCATCTTTCTACAAAAGCACAAATTCTCCTACTAGTATAGGCTTTAGATGTGTTTTATACTTCTTAAACATTAAATATTTTTTATTTTTCATTCACTATTTCATAAAAGATAGTAAAGTCCCGTTTGTCTCCAGAGAAAAATGGTGAAAAAAGAAAAAAAAAAACAATAAAAAAATAATGTGAGATTTATATTTTTATATTTTACTTTAATTCAAAAACTTTAATCTCATCTGACTTTTTTTTCCTGCCGAAAGGAGCATGAGAGAATATAGCATTACTCAACCGTTATCTCGCTTTAAAATTTCTAGTATTAAAAACTTGGAATCTAGTGCCACGAGCAAATTCATTTTGGAAAAAATGTTTTCTTTGACCACCCATAGACAGATAAAAAGTAAAGGCTATTAGAGATTAGGATAATTTCGTCTAAAAAATTGGCTTTAAATATTTTTAAATAAAATTAATTGACAATGTAAATTGAAGTTATAAATGGTTCAAAGTTGACTCATAGTTTGGCAGGAGTATTTAAAACCTTTGGATCCTTTCTTAGTGTGAGTAGTTTGAAACCTCGTTATGAAGACCTCTTTCTGAGTTGTCTCACTTGTAACAACGATTGTAACTTTCATACCATTATTTACACTGTCTTTAATACTAGTATAAATATAGAAATAAAGAAAATGAGGTGAAATTGTTATAGTTCGTGCAATGTGTAGTGTTTATGACCACAGAACTAGCATCTGGATCTTTAGTATTGAAATTAGTTACATCAATAATTCATCCTTAAGATTCAACAGCTAGTTAATGCTAATCATACAAGTATGTTTGTGCTCAAATCTAGTTAATAAAAACAAACAAAAAATGAAACACCTTTTCCCCCTAAGCTTTTTCAAACACATTCTATCTGATTCACTATGTGATTCAGGAGTCAGTTTGGGAGAAGGAACAGGTGCAACAATGTCAGATGATGAAGATGATTTGCAAATGGATGGCTCTTTAGACCAGTCTAGCGCTGACGGGCATGACTTAATGGGATTTGGTCCATTGCTTCCTACAGAATCTGAAAGGTCCCTGATGGAAAGAGTTCGTCAGGAGCTTAAGATTGAGCTCAAGCAGGTTATTCTTAAAAAGTCAATAATCAATGTGCATGCTGTTAGTGCAAGTGTGTCATTGACAATTTCTTTTTTCCTTGGCTTTGAATCACAATCCGGATTTAATATCTGCAGGGTTTTAAGTCAAGAATTGAAGATGTTAGGGAGGAAATATTAAGGAAACGGAGAGCTGGGAAATTACCAGGCGACACAACATCGGTTTTAAAGGCCTGGTGGCAGCAACATGCTAAGTGGCCCTACCCAACTGTAAGTAATGTGTAAACCATCTTCTTCGTGAGCAATTGAGCATCACTCATTGTGTAAATTTCTGTCCCTTTATCTTTCATTAATCTTATAATTTATTTGTGTGTTTTGGTGAAACCAAAACTAGACTATTAGGTTTATTATTGCTGCTGCATACATATTCACAAAAGCATGTTTATTGTAAGTTAACAACAACAAAATCCTTATCCCACTGAGTGAAGTCAGCTAGCCGATGGGGTAGCTCTAACTCATTTGACATGGTACTTGAGCCATACGATTTACTTCCGAGTAATGACCTAAAATTCGTAAAAATCTGCCGTGAGTGATTCATGTTCAACATGTTGGCCTTGACCAAATTTTATAGTGGTTGTCAAGGGCCTAATACAACCCTTCTCCTTTAGCCAGGCTTGGGACTGACTATGAAACCATATGCAGAGTTGTTTCTTATAAGCTAACGAGTGATAAATTATGCTTTGAAGAATTCATTCTATTAAGATCCAGCTAATTAGTGTGACTATGTATGCTTTATAATTGAAGATTACTAATACTATTGACATTGTGCAACCCAAATCATAGTATCTTTTAGGTTTTGGCTCACGACACATTGATCATTTGATGACATGGTACTTCTGGGCTCTGTCTTAATTAGATTGTCGCTAAATTTGTTGTTCTTTTAGGAAGATGACAAGGCAAAACTCGTGGAGGAGACAGGGTTGCAGCTGAAGCAAATCAATAATTGGTTCATAAATCAAAGGAAACGCAACTGGCACAGCAACTCTCAATCGGTTACCTCTCTGAAGTCCAAGCGCAAGAGGTAGAGAGATTTAGTTTCTGGTTGGAACAGATATAGCAAGTTAGCAACATTTATATATGTATATGGATATTTAATTACTTTATGCTAATTGCTGACAGAGAGTATACCCACTAAGGATTCCAGTCTTGTGCAGAAGATAATAGGTGATGCACTATAACATAAGATGGCTTACAAAAGTGATGGTTGTAAATTCATGGAATACATAACGGATACGAACTATTCTTCTTGTTGTGCATGGTTGCCTCCATTTCTTTCCAAGTGTTTTTTATTTGTAAATTGTTTGCTATGATTTGACTGGCTGAAGAAGTATTTTTAGCAGCTGACAGGCTGCAAGTGTTTTCTATACTTGATATGCTTGCATGTACTATTGTGTAAAATTTGTGTTGTACTTGATATCAGTTACATTTACAAGTACTAACATCTCCATCCTTTTGAGAAGATAACTATAATTTGTAAGGATGCAAACAAAGGAATTTTAAGGACGAATTGGCTAATGAAATCAAAGTGGTTCGGCTTCCCCGGTCAGCTGTTACATTGAGATACAGATATGTATCAGATATGTAAAAAGCCAAGACAACCAATTAAGCATGGTAAAACTTTTACGACGAATTAGAGGGCGAAAAAGAAGGTATTTGAGAATTTAAAGATGGAATATTCTGCTTTTAAAATTCAGGAAATTGTTAGTCAAGTGACAGTTAAAATAGATCTAAAAGGTAGAAATGCAGAATACTTTTACCAAGTTTGATCCTCTTTCGTGACAAAAGCTACAGAACTATCTCCTATGGAATACAAGATGTAAAACGAATAAGAGATAGAAAGACAAAGAAAGATAATAACGTGTATCCAAAATATAAATATATATTACTGTGCCTGGTAACCGGTTTTCTTATGTTTCGTTTAAGGGGATATATATGGCCCCAATTCGATGACAGTAATTTCAACCACTGGGGTTTGTCGGTGGAAACAACAGAATGTGATTCTGAGGTTTATGACACTGCTGCTTTGGTCTACTTGTTCCTAATTCTGTGGTTGATGTTTGATGTGCATATTTTACTGTTGCTATTACAAAACATGTTTGATGTGTATATATTACTGGTCGATTTAACACTCCATCTTTTGATGCATGATGTAAAAAGAACAGAGAGATAAAAAAAAGAAAAAAGTGGGAAATATAAAAAGGTAATGAGATAATTTAACATTAGAAAGATAAGAGAGAGGAAAATGAGGTGAAAGAAAAAGTTGAACTACTATTCAAATATATGAATATAATTATTAATGACAAAATTAGTACCCATTAACAGTGACCAAGCAATTGTAGGTTGACTGGTTGAGGACTTTGGATGAGCAGCGTATAAGGTAATTGCACGAATTGGTTTTCCTTCACTAGCAATTTTTCTTTTCGTATTTTATAACTGACCCCCAGTTTTGTTAAAAAAAAAAATCATACCGAAGAATTTGGTACCATCTAGCAAATTAAAATAAACTTACAACATATCTGAAGCTGCAAGCCGTAGTTGTTACATCCCCTTCCTCAAATCCATATAAGCAGAAAATTGAAACAAAGCTTGCCAGTGTACTGTGTATATCGTCATTCCTCTGCAAAGCTACTCGCCTACCCAGCTGAGTCTCGTTTTCAATTGGAAATATGCCGTAAGTGATAAGGCATATTTACAGAAATCATTTCTTACTTTCCTATTTTGGATTTTTTTTTTTTGTAAAATATAACTTAATTTTCTTATTTTGATTTTCTTTTAAAGAAACGATAAATTGTGTCTCTTAATATTCTTTCGTCAGAATTATTATTAAAAGGAAAAAAGGCAAATAAACAAGAACATGCAAATATTGAATATCAATTTAGGTATTTTGTTTCACTAGAGTTTATCTTTCTTCTTTTTTTCTATATTTTTATAAAAAATGAAATTGGAAGAGAGTATATAGGTTAAATAGAAAATAAAAAAAAATGTAAGGAAATAGTTGATAATTTTAGCACCTAGCTAGTTTTTGAAAACAGTGGAAAGGTATAAGGGTCTAATAAAACTTGTAAAATAAAAAGTATCTCCGTTGTATAGGGATGATATAGGTGATAGATAACATATATGTTAGGCTGTGTACCGGATTAATATTTCAAATATTTTTTTAAAAAAATTATAATAAAAATTATGTGATATTCAATTAGGACTATCAACATTTTCAAGAATAAAAAATTAATAATATTTTATTAAAAAAAATTTATAACTTATAACAAGTCTTTTGATACATCAAAATATATGAATTTCAACAAATTATTTTTAGGGTGAATTTTAGTTGCATTTGTATAACTTTTTAGTATGACGTGCAAATACAACATATATTCAAAACCCATGAGACTTTCTAGATATTTTTTTTTCTTTTTCTATCAATTGTCAAATTTGTTTTCTTTCCTATCACATATAATCTCTTCTCTTTTTATTGAGGGTGATACAAAACATTCATGTTTAATACTTCATCAATTTTTTTTCATAAAAATTTCAATGTAATGATTTTTCAATTGAATCAGTAGACGAATTTATAGTATTATTAGATAATGAAGACATAATTTTAACACATGTTGATCAAATCCAAGAGTGTGAAGAAAAAGATCTTAATGCATGGAATATTAATACATAATACAACTTAGACAAAAATAAATATTACATGGAAAGACAAAAATCTACAATCAATTAGCTGTTAAAATATTAAAAAATTGTATCGACTTAATTTTTATTAAAACCTTTATCATTTATTTATTATTTTTTCGTTAATTCTAATAATTTTGAATATTTTAAAAAAAATGGTTGAGTCTTTTTAAATTTTATAAAATTATAATATTCTTTCAAATCATTTTAATTGTTACATGTATATCTATTAAAATTTAAACTAGAAAAGTTTTAATTCTAATCTTAAAAAACAATCTTACAAATAGTAATATTTCTACATAGTTTTTTAAAATTAAAAAAAAACAAATTTGTCGGCTGAAATTTCTAAAAATAATCAAAATTTCCAAATATACTCTTCGAGAGAAATTTTGCAAATTATATTGAGTTTGTAAAATTAAAAGGGAATATTCAATATTGTGTGTGTTCCATTGAAGCACACATGCGTGGCAAATAAATGGGACAAAGGACCAGGCAGAGAAGGCACAGACACTGAGACAGGAGTAGGAAAGAAGAGAAGAGACAGAAGAGATCTAGCGTATTCTCTCGCTCTTACTTTTTCTTTCTTTCACTGTCACAGAGACAGACATCATGGGCTTCCCAGCCAACGGCGCCTCCGCGGCCCATCCCCTCAACTTCCTCATCTACGGCCGCACGGGCTGGATTGGCGGCCTCCTCGGCACCCTCTGCCGTGCCCAGGGCATCCCCTTCCAATACGCCTCCGGCCGCCTCGAGAACCGCGCCTCCCTCGAAGCCGATATAGCCCAGCTCAAGCCCACCCACGTCTTCAACGCCGCCGGCCTCACGGGCCGCCCCAACGTCGACTGGTGCGAGTCCCACAAAGTCGAGACCATCCGAACCAACGTCGTCGGAACCCTCACCCTCGCCGACGTCTGCCGCGACCACGGCCTCATTCTCATCAACTACGCCACCGGCTGCATCTTCGAGTACGACTCCGATCACCCCCTCGGATCCGGAATCGGCTTCAAAGAAAGCGACACTCCCAATTTCACCGGTTCTTTTTACTCCAAGACCAAGGCCATGGTATGAGTATAAAAACAATATAGCACAATTTGTTTTTTTGTTTTTTTTGAATCTGTGCGAATCCAAGTCAGATTTACAATATCTCACACATATGCTCAACGAATGGAACTAAATCCTCGACATGTTAGTTGATATCAGTAGAAGAGATTCAAACCTACGACATCTCCCTCTTCCTTTCAACCACCAAACCTATCTTATAACTCCAAAATAACACAATTTGTATAGTAATATAGCTCTGTTACTTGCTATTTGCTACTCAAATTAGCACAATTTAGATCTGTTACCCGTATTACCATGTTTCTGCAGGTAGAGGATCTGCTGAAGAACTATGATAATGTGTGTACATTGCGAGTGAGGATGCCTATCTCGTCTGATTTATCGAACCCGCGGAATTTCATAACTAAGATCACTCGGTATGAGAAGGTGGTGGATATTCCGAATTCGATGACTATATTGGATGAACTGCTTCCTATCTCCATTGAGATGGGGAAGAGGAATCTGACTGGGATCTGGAACTTTACTAACCCTGGAGTGGTTAGTCACAATGAAATCTTGGAGATGTACAGAGATTATGTTGACCCCAATTTCACTTGGAAGAACTTCACTCTTGAGGAACAGGCGAAGGTGATTGTTGCTCCGAGGAGCAACAATGAGCTTGACGCGGCGAAATTGAAGAAGGAATTTCCAGAGCTGTTGTCTATTAAGGATTCTCTTATTAAGTATGTCTTCGAGCCAAACCAGAAGGTTAAAGCTTGAGTGTAAAGGTTTGACTGTTTAAGGTTCCTATTTTTATTATTACTTTTGTCCTCATTGATTTAAGTGTGTGTGGATTTTGTGTAGATGTCACTCTCCCTTCTTATGCCTGGGGCATGTATTTCATTTGTATTTGTACGTTGTATTTTTACCACTCGTGATTGAATAAATTAGCTTTTAAATTTACTTAGCAACAACGAAATTATCGCATGATGTCTCTCTCTTCGTTATCGTGTTTAAGTTCATTTGAGTTTGAGCATGAAGATATTAAGGAGTTGGCAGTTATTCCTAGTCTGATTTTCTAGTACTTTTCCACGGGTTGTCAAACACACAAAGTTAAGGATTGCAATCATAGTGAACGATCCTACTGCCTTTAAAAATAGAAAAACAATTAGTTGATAATGCCCATAACACAACTTCTTTAAAAATCTTGAGGTTTATAATGGTTACATTACACCTTGCGTGCTCACCAAGTGGAATATGATTTTCTGCGGTAAGACTTGGAAATCTTCAGTCCCATAACACAACATGACTAGTGAAAAATACCTATTCTTATGATCTTTTTATTCTTAAGTGTTCCATAAGGGTGGTGATGCTTGCTGGGACAGTCTCACGGGGTTTGTTGTGCTGAGAAAGGATAAACCATTCAAAAAGCTACCAAGTCGCGCTCTGCACACCTTAATGCTCAATAGTGCTTTACAATGTTTTTGGCTATCAGTATCACTTATCAGTTCAAAGTTCACACCAAATAAGCCCATTTTCAAATGCCAATGATAGCATGCTTTAACCCCGTCACCATAAGTCAACGATTTTCGTTTCTAATTTTATCCACCCTTCATTCTTTTTACAATGAGGGTGAATCTTGGTATAGTAATAAAGTTGTATCTTGATGATTTGTTGATCATGGATTTGAATGGATTTGAATCCAAAAACAGCATCTTTGCATATGCAAAGATAACATAATTTTTTTTTTAGTTTTCATTCTTTTTACATTGTCATTTGCAAAGGTTACGGGCATTTCCTGATTTAAATTCACTTGGGGCATTCATACCCCTTTCTGCACTCCCACTCCTGAATTAATAAGAAAAAAGACCAATTTTGGTATTGCTCAAGTTAAAACATGTACTCTAGTTTTTTTTCCTCCCAAATATATTTCTATAGTGAGAGAGACTAATGTCTCAGGATCATAAGGTGTTAAATCAGGGTCTTCACCAATTTTTTTGTTTTTCTATACACATAAACAGTGGCGAATATAAGATTCTGGACAATGGAGACAATTTATTTAAAAAATAAAAATTGATAATTATCATTATTATATAAAATAGTTGGATTCAAACATGAAAAAAAGAGGAACAAAATATGAAGTTTTAAGATAAATATTTGCATTTTATTAAAATAAGAAAGTGTATTTATTTGCTCTTATATGTAAACTGGTAAAAAGGTTCAAATACATAAAATTAAAGGGTTCAAAATATAAAATTATGGGATGCAAAATATGATATTTTTTTGCATTTTATTAAAATAAGATGATATATTTACTTATTCTTACATGTGAACTGATAAAGAGGTTCAAATATATAAAATTAAAAGATATAAAATATAAAATTATGAAATTTAAAATATAATATTTTAAAATAAATATTAATAATTTTATTGAAATAAAAAAGCACATCTCCTCACCCTCAATTGCATGCAGATGGGCCAGTGCACATGAATATTATACTCAAATAAAAGGTTACGTCTTTAAGAAAACTTAGTTTTTCAACCAAAACACATTCGTATATGTTCCCCAGTTTTGACTTTCAACATTCTGCAGACCTTTTTTTTTTTCTTCTCATTTGTAATTGTTGACTTGTATTAATATTGAATGTATGATGCAGGTGTTTGAAAATAAATTAAAGAAAAAAATCATCTTTGAAAATGTATTTAAATGTTCTCGTAAACAATGTGAGGAAACGAAGGCATACTTTGCTACTTTACTCCCATTAAAATATTTTTACTCCTGTAAGGATTAAAAAAAAATGGTGATTCTATTATATCCTCTATGAAGTCATTCCATTTTTGTTTATCACCCAAATAATTAATGGAAACCAATGTTATTAAATTCTGAACACAACGAATCGGTTGACGTAATGGATGAATGAATTATTGGTTTAAATGTTCACTAACAAATTATCGATTGAACCGGTTACAAAGGAATTATAGAGTAAGCTGACTAGGCTCAATCACTTATTCACTTGTTGTATTCTTGTGGAGAGTGTTTATAGGTTGAGGTAAATTTTTTATTCAAACCTATCCAATCCAATCTAATATAATTGAGTTGGATTTCTAAAGTATTTGGGTGAAATCGACTTAACTTAATTTATATCATATAATTTAGTTTATTATATATAAATTAATTATTAAATACAAACCACATTAATAATTTTTAACTTACATAATTTATTAAATTAAATCAATCATGACTTTTTTATCTTTTTAAATTGTTTTTATCTCTGTCTTGATTTTGTTTATATTTTCACATGTTAATATCATACTTTATTTTTATCCAAAATAAAAAATATTATATTAATATTGAAATCATTAATTCTATTAGTCAAATATTTTCACAATTTAATCTTTTGAATGCATTTAATTATCATATACTTAAAAAAACTTTAGATAAAAAATTATTGTTCTAATTTTTAAAAAATATTTAGATCCGATTAACCTAACTCAACCTAAGCTGCTTATGATTGGGTTGGATCTGGAAAAAAAATGCACAAATCCGACTTAACCCAATCCGTAAAATTTTGATTGAATTGAATAACAAATTTAGTCAAATTCAACCTGATTAAACCCATAAACATTCTTCTTATGTGTCATTAGTTCAATCCACCCGCCCAAACAACTAGCATTAAGCCACTTGATTCAACAAGTTAAAAAGAGGTCATGAAAAGTACATTTTCTATTTGGAAGCCACTTCAGGAGGGATTTGTATGAAGATAGAAGAGTAAAGAATAAAATAATGAGAAGACCAAAAAGAGTTTCCATATAAAGTTAAATACAAGAGAACTCACCTTAAAGAGGGTTGTGTAATTTACATCACATTCTTACGTGAAAAAGCCTAAGAAAAAGGATTTCTTATATAAACAAGAGAAGTGAAACACATTCTCAAACATATTTTTTAAATACGTCATTTTATATGGATTAAAATTTATTCAAAACTATAAAATTATTAAAAAATTCATTAAAATAAAATACGGGACTCACAAAATTTTGTTTGTGCAATGAAAAAACAAATTAATTTTAGATATGAAAGATATACTTTGTAAAATATAGTTTTATTTTAAAAATTGTTATTACATGATTTTTATATTCAAATATTCTTTAATCTTTTCTTTTTACTTTTATCTTTCCTTCTATCATAAAAATGTTTATTAAATATCAAATTAATAAAATAAAAAACACTCAACTATAGTATATTCAATAATTGAAAAAAAAATCAAGTTATAAATAAGTTAAACAGGTTAAGATCAAAGATCTTTTTTATTTTCAATAAGTCAAGCCCAAACTTTAAATTTAACTTATTTAAATACACAAGTCAAGCTTAAATATCTTATATTTATATATATTTTTCATAAATTGAGTTTATTTATTCATGGGAAAAACAAAGCTCAGAAATTGAGTTTGATTTTCGAGCTATGGCGGTTGCAGTACATTTTTCTTCCCAACAAGTTAATGACCAAAAATAGATGATTTAGGTAAAACAGTACAATGTTTTTTCATTTATGAGAGAAGCCCAATATTAGGCTTAGGAGAAGGAAGACAACCCATCAATTGGGCCCTGTTTTATACTGCTGTGGACCCATTAGCAACTTAAAAAAACACGCGGACGAGTTATTTTATCACGCCCATTATTGTCACTGCAATTTACTGTTGAGTATAAAAACATGGACAATGCTTCCATCACACAATAATTAACAGAAATACAGCATATAATCGAGAGTACCTCAAAGAAAAAGAAAAATGGGATTCGCTAAGTTTGACTCGAGAATTTGGATATCCACAGAATATATTCTCTATGTACAACTATGGTCTATGGGTATATCTATTGATATGACAGAAATTGAACTTGAAGACTACATAAGCAATGACAACACATATTATTTAACCCCAAAAAAATATTATTTACTTTTGCTTTTGTTTGTATTTTTATATTTTTATAATAATAATAATAATAATAATAATAATAATTACTTGAAAACTTATGTTATAAATTACAAAAGTTTAATAGGCCAAGTAAAATAATTAAACAGAAAGCAATTTTATTTACAAATATTCATACAATTTTCTAAAATGATTACTTTATAATATGTTTTTTAAGTTTACACCAATATAATAATAAAAGGTGAAATATAATAACAAATTAGTTGTAAATAAAATAAAATAATAATGGATTATTTTTTAATTTATATGAATATAAAGTAGAAATATAACTATTTGCCCATTGGAAGAATCATCACAAAACAACATTTTACCTTTACCTTATCTTGAAGTTCTGCAATTTTCTTCTTGTAATTGCACATGTGATCACTTGTTCCATTGTTAAGATTCCATAAACAAGTATCATTCTTCTCTTCATTATTAATGCTAGTAATAGTATTGGCTTTTCACTTTCTTTGTCATTGGCAATATTGGCTCTATACTCCTACAATAATGATCATACTTATGACAAATATAATAAATTTAACATCATATTTATCATACATATTTTTATTTATTCTACTAAAATTGCATCTAGCCTTTCATTTTGCATGACCTCTAATGGATTGTGGACTCCTTAAAATTGTCATGATCTTTTCTTGGTTGGCCACGCACATTCTTTTCCTCTTTCACGACCACGATTTTTTTACTTCTTTCTTTTCCATTTTTCTTTCATCTACCCTTTGACTCTGGGGACTTGTTCCAAAGGTTTATCATGTATTATCTCGAGCCTTTTTTCATATGCTTAAAGTGAACCCATGATTGGTCCTCGGAGATCGAATCAAAATCCTTTGACTCTAATTGTACAGACCATAAAAATTTGTGTGGTTAAAGAACAAGTGTTAAAAATATGTTTGATGTTTTTAGTTAAAAATAATAATTTAGTTTATGTTTTAAGAATTTGTTATTTGTTTGAAATCTTTAGGACATTATTTAGAATAAGAAATATATTATGAATTTGTTTAAAATATTTAAGGATTTGTTTCCTCTTTTTAAGATTAGGATATTATGTTTATAAATAAATATTCTTGATATGAGAAAAAAAAATATTCTTGAGGTTACAGAACTATCAAGACTCAAACTTGGAACCTAGAAACAAAGAAAAAGAATAAAGAAGAGAAAATTTTAGTGTGTCTCAAACAGTTGGAGACAAAGACAAAAAGATAATTTAATGTGATTATTGTAAATAAAATCATGTTTTAATTGTAATAAAAAAATAAAATAAATTAGTGATTAAAACGTGTTAATGATTGACAAAATCAAAATCTCAAATTCATGTGTGTGGAACTTTCATCTCTTGTTAATCACTTTAAAAATTTATATCATAAGTTGATATATAAATTATTGAGCTAAAGCTATTCTAAACCGTGTAAGACTTTTTCTTTTGTAATACCTATCAAAACTACAACACACCGATCATCATAATTCTCATTTATAAGACAAAAGAATTAAAATAAGTTCAAACCATTGTTTCATCTCTCAATTTACCAAGTATATATAACTCACTAATTAAATATATCTCTAAATTCTCGTATCCTAAACTATGGAACCACTTTTTAGAAATTTAAGAGAATATATATATATATATATATATATATATATATATATATATATATTCTATTACTTTGCCACACAGGCACATAGTAAGTTGATCCTCTATTTATAATAGAATAACCTATAATCATTACATAAATTCTCAATTGAAATACTAAATAAGTATATTGTGAATCATAAATATCTAATAGTTACATAGAAAATAACAATACCCTTTAAACAAAAAAATACAATCCGTAAATGTATAATACAGTAATTTGCAACCGTGCGTTCATCTTCACTGAATGTAAAATTAATTTACTCTCGTTCTAGCAGCAGGGTAAGGAAGGACCTGTCTTTGAATTGTTTGTAGTCTGGCAGGGGTTTTGGTCCCAGCTAGCAGGAGTCAAGTGAGTGACTGGTCCTATTTTTGTTATAATTTTCTTTGGCTCCTGAACTCAATATTTTGACTTTATTTTCCTAAAATCTTAAAGGCACAACGTAGTTGCAATGCCAACGATAGTGATTTCTAATAGTGGTCCAGTGGCCTACGATCGTAGAGGGGCCAGGCGTGGGCCATGCCCCTTTCCCTTCCTTTTGGTGTTTTTTTTTATTTTAAAAATATTAATATAAGGTAAGAGACAAAATTTAACATAATGATAAAGTTATATTTTAGTGATTTATTAATTGTTATCGAATACGAAAATAGTCTTTTGTATATATATAAAGCTAATATTAAACCTTCATATATTAAGGAGTATATGGACAATAAGATATTTAATTTTTTTAAAAAATTAATGTAAGTAAACTTGTTTAGACATTGGATTAAGTATGGACTTCTAACCCCTCCCCTCCTTTATTTCATTTTGGTCTTCTCATAAATGCAGAGGGTGCAGGAGTGGGTCCAAGTTATTGGGGAGCATATTCTGTAACTTTAAGGCGGGAACTTCATCATGCACTTAAGAACATTTTAGCCTTGTGAATTAACAAGATTTAACTCTTTCGGGAAAAATAAATGTATTAAATGATAAATTATATCTATCATTAATTTATATTTAATTAAAATTGAGATATTTTAATTAAAATCGGCCGTGAATACATTCTTAATTTTTATTTTACTTATTTATTCACTTTACAAAAATAAATCCAAATTAATAATATTTGTTTATCGTATCAAATTAAGAAGACTAACTTTTACCTGCAAGAATTTCATAGGAGGATTCCCTAGTGTTAAAGATAGAAGGAAATACCAATGAATAGTTGTTACCAATGGTTTTGGATCTGATTTATAAGTACAGATCTTAAATTTAAGTTTTATGAATAAAAAATATAATTAAAATTAAAGATTTCACTAAAAATAATTTAACAAAAATTAATTATAAATAAAATTAGTAAATACTCACACAATAATTTGATTGAAATTTCAAACATCCATATCCAAGAATCTCATTCCCTGGTTATCCTGCTATTCTATTTCAAGTTGCATGCGTGCTAAAATTTGATAATTTGATTTAAATAAAAAAATTGCTAATTTGGTAGTGTAGTATGTGTGTGGAAATTGTGGACGATGACGATGAAAGAAAAAACCAAGAGGTAGCAGAAGTTAAGTTGAGGGTGATTGGACCCCACCCTAGTCGTAGAGAAAGAAGGACCATTCATTCATCCACGCGCACACATCGCAGCGCGTGGACCAAATGTCTCGCAAAATCCCAGTCCAAAACCAAAATGGAATGGGACGTAATGGACACACGCCACGTCTGTGTGCGCAAAAGTGCAACAAGAGCAGCTGGCGGCTTTGAATTTTAGGGCACCACAGGCCCCACCCATTACTATTACTATTACTCCTTCAAAAAATTCTAAATTAAATAAAACTTCTTTCATTGTATTGTAATGATTCTTTATAATTAAGAAAATATCAAATAAATTAAGTAGTAGGTATAAATGATAATAAAATTATTACATAACTTTTTTTCTCTTATTATAATATTTATTATTTTATTAAAATTTCAAAATTTACAAACCTATATTTAAATTAAATGAAATATCAATAATAAATTCAAATAATATATCAATACCTAATGGATAAATAAATCCAGATCTGATTCAAAATACAAATATATTGATAAATATTGTAATAGCTTATTCAAAATTTTCTTATTTTCATCTCTATTCTGTCATATGAAAGAAGAGGAAATTCATATTGCCTTATTATTATATGTATATATTCTTAGTAGGTACAGTGAAATATGAAGTGCTTTTTTTGGGGAGGGGAGACCCATCCGGCATCCACCATCGCAACCTGACATCTCCATTTCTATGTGGGCCACACTCCCCACTCCCTCAGTCCCCCCCTCACCACACGTGTCACACTTTCCACTCACGTGTCGTAAAAAGGTCATACTCTCCACTCCGTAGTCCGTACTCCTCCTCCTCCCGCCCCACTCCCTTGCTCCATGAAAGTTTAAGATACTAACTAAATTAATTTTTAAAATTAAAAATTTAAATTTAATTCTTAAATATATAAAAAGTGTGAAAAATTAATCTAATTGATAATTTAATTATTAAATTTTATAATTTAATATTAAATTTATTATCAAATATATAATTTAATGTTAAATCAATTCTTGAATATTATAATTTAATGATAAAATAATTTTTTAGTTTAATTTAATGAAAGATTAATTTATGACATTTTTATATATTTAAAAATTAAATTTATATATTTCACCTTTAAATGACTATTTTACCATCTCATCACGATACAAATTTGGTTATTTATCTCTTTCTTTTCCCTTCTTTTTTTTTTTATATATATTATCGCGTAACAGAACCGAGCCATTCTCTCCAACAACTCTCTTCCATTCCGTTCCGGAACCTCCGTTTTCAAATTCATTCATTATTCTCTTATACGTGGTGGAAAGATTAATAAACCTAAATAATTGTCTCATGACTCGTCCATTCCATTCCACATCCTAGACCATGGTGAATCTAGGACCTTGGATCAGTGGGGATAATTTATTTAATAAAATAAAAATTGATAATTGTCATTATTATATAGGATAGTTGGATTCAAATACGAAAATAAGAGAAACAAAATATGAAGTTTTAAGATAAATATTTATATTTTATTAAAAAAGAGGGTGCATTTATTTACTCTTATATGTAAACTGGTAAGTAGATTCAAATACATAAAATTAAGAGGTTTAAAATATAAAATTATGGAATACAAAATATGATATTCTTTTGCATTTTATTAAAATAAGATGATATATTTACTTATTCTTACATGTGAACAGGTAAGAAATTTCAAATACATAAAATTAGAGGGTGCAAAATATAAAATTATGGGATGTAAAATATAATATTTTAAGACAAATACTAATGATTTTATTAAAATGAGGGGGTGCAACTGTCCACCCTCAAATATATGTAGCTCCGCCGGTGTCCTAGACACGTACATAATCTGCAAATGTTCAGCCACAGCAGTTGCGGACTCATACTATTTCATTTCCATTTCCAACGGATATTATTTATTACAGTATACGCAACATCTATCGTATTTTTCATATCATATCTCTCACACAAAACCATATACAGCAGGTAAGAGTATGTAATCTAATAATTAAAATAGACTACCGAGTTTAAAAATTCAACCAAAGTTGCAAAACCAGCACAATTTTCACAAACAATTGTGACTCTCGTTTATTTGCACATCGTCACATTTATTCAACTCAACAACTCAAGAGAAATTTGTCACACAGAAAAAAAAAAAAGTTCCTAGTCGTGGATTAGCATCTCTAACTCTGCGCGTGAGTCCCAGAGCGGCCCAAGAACTGCAACTCTTGCTTATCGTAAATTTCAAGCGAAAAATCCCTTAGCATTTGAGTCTTGCCACTCTTGGTTCCGCTAGAACTAACACTAGGTGCCATGCTGGATTTGGTTGCCAGCTTAGCCCCCACCGTGCTCGTGCTAACGGCGGAGTTGGAACCGTTACTGCAGGCCGTCATAACGGGCCGGGCTTCTGGAATATTGGTTGCAAGCAGAGGCGATATGGGCCTGGCCGCGACGTTGAACACGGAGGGAGATAAGGCCCATAACCGAGGCTGCTGGCTTGCGGGGCCCGCTACTCCGCCCAAGGGGTTCGGTGTGGTCGCGGCTTGAGGGATCATCCAGAAAGCGTTAGCGGGGATCACCATGCTGGGGTTACTTACGGCCCAGACCGGGACCAGGCCCTGCGGCACATGAACCGGGGCCAGACCGGACGACTTTGAAACGGCGTCGTTTATGTTTATGTTTATGTCCACGAACTCGCTGTTGGAGGGGCGTTTCCGCTTCTTGTTGGAGGAGGCGGCGGCGGCGGCTCCCTCGTTGGCGTTGGATGAGGTGGTTGGGATTTTGAGCGCGCCGCCGACGGAGACCGCGATGGCCGGAACTGTGCCGGTGCCAGTGGCCTCGATGATGGCCGGCTCGGCGTGCTCCAGGAGCCACCGAACGGTCTCGCCGTCGGACTTGTGGCCGAGCTCTCGGGTCAGCTGGAAGATCCGCGCGGCGCAGGTGGCGGGTATTCGGATCCTGCGGCCGCGCCCTTCCACTTTGGTGTGGCGGTCCTTCGTGGAGGAGCGCTTTGGCAGTTTGACCGGAACAATCCCCGTGTCAGGGTCCGAATAAGTTGGCTCCTCCTTTTTCAGCGGCAAGACTTGAAAACCTGTTGTTTCTTCAAACGCGTTATTCTGTTTGGGGACTCCATTGAGGTTGTTTGTGGTTTCTTTCTCTGCCACGTCGGCGTCGATGGTGCTGAGGTTCGTTGTTCCTCCTTCGTCGTCGTCATCGTCTTGATCAATCTCGTGCTCTCCGTGGTTGGACGCCATTTCGCTGATTCTCAATTGGAAGAGATGGAGCACGAAGCAACGGAAGGAAATTGGAACTGCTTTTTTCTTGATTTGTGTATAAAAAGTCTAGTGAATGCGTTTGGTTTTATGGCTTCAGTGAAATTCAAGGAAGGAGCACGGAATTTTTTTCCTTGTGCTGGCTAGAACACCCAAGTGCAATACAACAAAGGGAATGTGATATAAATAATGCTTATTAAATACACGGATAAAAAGGTAAGATACTGCTTCTTATTCGAACAGTAATTTTATACTCCATTTTTTTTCTCTCTGTCTCTATTGTATTTTTATGAAAAATATTTTTAATAGAAGAATTGTATAATTTTTAATTAATAAACAGTGTATTTTTTTTTACTATACTTATAAATTACACTAAAAACCAATTTAAAAGATAATATTCATGTGTTTGTTGATTAACGTAAAGTTTCTACTTTATAATATCATCATCAACATCAAATTGTTAGTTGATCATCCGGAGTTCTTGTTTACTTGTAATTTTGATAATTCGTTGTGTTTATCATTTTTTTTAAAGAATAGTTTATACCAATAACCTTTATTAATAAAGAATTTTGGAGGGGGGGTGGGGACGAGGTATATAAATGTCCAAGTGGGAAACTTATCCTTATCATCACACGATTGTAGCTTGATCAAATGGGTGAAGGTAAAATAATGAGGTGACACGTGTCGAAGCCTGCATGGTGGGTTCCACCATTGTCACCCATCTTATTCGTGGACCACTGGGACGGGTGGTCTTATTTCTAAACCAATAAGGCCACAGGATGATGTCAGGCAGGGCCTGGAAAAGTTGGGCTTTCTGGCTTAATAAATGGTTTTCATTGGTAGGCACCACTAATTTATGGTGGTTCATTCACCATCAGAAAAGTAGAAAAATTAATGTAAAAGAGTAGAGCCTTAGCAACATACATTTCTAATCTTTTTTTTTTTTCACTTAAAAAGAAAATACACAGAAAAGATAAATAATCTAAAAAAAATTGACACTAAATTATTTTTAACTTTTTAATATAATAATTTACTTGTTAAATAGTATAAAAGAATTAGTGTAATTAAGTTTGTTAGTATCGGTACTCGAAAGCTGTTAAATAAAAAAAAGTACTATTTTTTATATTTTTTAAAGTATTAAATATATTTATTTTACAAAGAATTAAGAATAATCATAAGAATTTATAATATTACTTACTCTCATTACTATTATTTTTCTCCCGTTTATAATTATGTAAATATTTAACAATTAAATAGGAATGATAACACCAACAAGAGTTAGATCTATTGAAAAAAATTTAAACATAACAAAAAAAATTCAAATTTTTGTTGAGAAAAATGTTCATATTTAATGTTTGACACTAAGAAGGATAACTTTGATAAAACAAAAAAAAGAAAGAATAATAACATAATTCCAAAAATAATAGTTAATACTATACTTAATTATATTTTTTTATCCCTTAAATTTAAATTATTTTTATTTTTTGTCCTCTAAATTTAAAAATACTTATGTAGTCCTTCATTTTTTTAAAAAAATGTCCTTTTAAATTTTACAGTATACCGAGTTCTCAAATTTATAACTTCCAATCCTTCACAGTGATACATTTTCAAAAGCACGATTGCTAGAAACAAATTTTGGTGGAATCATTTAAACTTGAAGAGTAACTACATCGTAAAATATTTGAACTAACAACACCTGGCTTCTACGGATTTCATAATTGTTCATCTGTCCTCCCTTTAGAAGAAACTATTGCAAACAAGAACAAGCTTCTAAATGTTGCTAAGCACAGTTAACTTCCTGGCTTCTAGGTATTACACGTTCTCTAAGTAAACATCAGTGACCATTGGTGATCAAACTGTTTTCACTAGTTTTCCTTGCATAGAATCTCCTATACATTGAGTCAACTTCAATGATATAGAATGTGCCTGGAGATAAAAGGCCGGTGTTCTTGCTTGTTACAAACTCCTTGCCACCATACCTATGTTCCATTAGCTTCATGGTTTCAACAAATTTCTCTGGTGGAAACTGCATAAAGATTACACTTATCAAAAGTCTAATAAATTGTATAACCCACAAAGGGTTCTGCTTTCAGCATCTTGTTGAGCATTAAAACAATATGGTAAAAAAGAAAGTTTGGTAAACTTCAGTTGCTTACATGTAATTATGTTATCATTATTAATCCTCAAGCCAAAATCCAGGGGGTTTAAAGAGATGAATATTCCCAAGTCATTAAAATTATTGAGTACGCGAGTAACACAATTAAAATGAAGAACAAAAGAATATCGTAAAAAAAAAAAAAATGAAGAACAAAACAAAGAAATTTTCCAAAAATTGTATCTTTATCAACTTAGACACTAGTTAATCAAATATTTTTTTAAAAAATCATATGCTTGCTTTAATCTTTATGGCAATAAAAGATGCGTTATTGTATTGCTGGAGCATGTAGCTATATGTTCAAAGTAAATCTTAAATCTGACAGCACCTATGGAATACTTGTATTAGTGAAAGATTCTCAAAGATAACTACCTCATGCCTTGACTTCAATTTGCCAGGAACATCCATCACTTTAGCAATGTTGGACAAGCTAAATGGATGTTGACCTTCACGTAATTGCAAAGAGAACATTGTGGAAGTTAAGCCATTTCCATACGAGAACAATATTACCCTCTTACCATCCTGAAAATTGAAAAATGTAAATGTTTATAAGAAAACATGAACCTTTGTTGAGAGGAAGATTATAATTGAATAAGATAGTGTTTAGAATATTCACCAATGTGCTATGTTTGTTGTGAATAAGTGAAATAAAGGTTGCATAAAGAGATGCGGTGTACATGGTGCCAATTTGTTTCGGTATCAAGGTGGTTGGATGCACCTTTGCATCGTATTGAGGCTTTGCAACTTGTTGGGATGCCTGCAAATCAAGACTACTTCACACCATTAGCAGAAGTTTCAAAATTTTCATATTTTTAATAGTTGAATCAACCCAATTGACACAATTGAACAAAGTAGCAGTTCCTCCATAGCATGCATTAGTTGAATCAACGCCCTCAATATTGGTATTTCCATATTTCTGCGTGTCTCAGACAAGTAAATGAATATTGTATTCAAAAGCTACAGAAATAGATAATTTGATCCTCAAAGTTATTAACAGAATCAAACAATTCTGGTTTTTAACAATACTTGTTATATTTGAGACAGTGGAAGATTACTTAATGACTTTCCAATGAAGAAGCTAGTATCCAATCCAGGTATAGAATCAAAAAAGAAAAGAGCCCAGATAGTTATGAACCACTTCAGTTGTACTCTCTGTATGATATACCCAACACTGACTGCTAAAGACCTCCAATCCAACATTAAATACTTGAATCTAAAGTTTAATCATTCCATATGTATAATTAGATAATACAAATTTATATCAGTTTAGTTTTTAAACTGCCATCACCTTGTGAAGAAAGTCAGTTTACTTTGACAAAGAGAATCATCTATCCATGAAGTATGACACTGAAAGGATACCTCAAAGATTTGCATAATGAAATTTTGATGGATTTGCTTTTGTCAATCACAGTCTCTGCCTACTTCCAGACGACCAATTTGTTTAGGATCAATCGCATACTTCTCAAGAAGGGAAGAAACTACTGTCAAATTGAAAATGCCAGAGTTATACAAGCAAACAGATCACAAGGTGATGTGGGTATGTCTAGTTGGCTTTGGTGGGTATGTCTAGTGTTATACAAGCAGTAAGGTGAAAACTACATCAAGAATATAAGACTGTAGAAGATTATAATAATAATATGACATCGAAATTTTTGTTGTGTAAAATGCAATAAACTCATATTCTTTATATGGTTATAAAGGATTTATGATGGAATAAACTCATATCCCAGAAAAAAGCATCCTTGTCGAGGCCTCCAACCTTCAATGGAGAAAACTGTACTTATTAGAGAGATGAGATGAAGATGTACCTTTAATCCACACCATACAATGTTTAGGGAATCACGTTGACCAAATTTTTGGTATCCTCTTATGCTTTGTTACTTGCTTTGATATTTATTTGTTCATGTACGATTTGATATCTCTTTGAACTTGCTATAATATTACGACTAGCTTGTTTGATAACTTTGTTGTAAAAATTACGCATTTTCAAACTTATATTTTGGTACAGAAAAAAGAAGAGAATATAAAGACAAAAGACGAAATAAAACCCTCAAGTCACGTGAAATATTAAAAAAAATAATATTGATCTTACAAATTCTTTGATAAAAAGTGAATGTGGAGATAGATTTATCATACAAAACTTGGTACAAATGCTCAACATGATTCTAAAATAATGTAACCATAAAAAGGTTAATTATTGAGAAAAATAACGAGGTGATCAACAATGCGAAGCAACGCATTCATACTTCAATAGTCTTTTGATTTAGAGCCATGTATCTCCACCTTTCTTTCTCCACAAAATCTGCATCCAGGAACCTAGAAAGAAAAGCCCATAATCTGTAGATATCTTCGAAGTTTGTCAAGAGGCCCAGTGCAGCAGTCACAACAAAAATCCCAGGCTCTTGGCTACGTGTCTTCTTGGTCAGGCCCAACCCTTCAACCTCAGAACCACCTCTTGTTTCCAAGGCCCAATAATGTTTCTCCTCTTCATTCTTGTCAGAGAACCTTATATTTCTCAAATATGAGCTACCTAAAGAGATGTTGTTCCTATCAGCAAGCTTCTGCACAAGTGCAGGATCAATTTTTTCCCCTTTCCAGTCAAATATATTAAATGCCACAGCGGGTCCACGTAATGAACTTATCTTAGGCCCATAAATCCTAATTAGGGAAATGCTATCTTCATGATGTGGATGTTTAAGACTCATTAGTGCATTAACCAGCCAATTGACCAAGTACTTGGTCCTGCTACTAATTAGTAATAACCCCACCGAGTCTGCATGGTCTAATCCTCTACAATGAATCTCTAAGCCTTCATTTTCAGTACCTAATCTGTTTCTATCTGTAGATGAGTCAAAGGGTATGCTTAGCTCCTCAATTTCTACTTGCTGATGATGTTCCGTTTCAGTTTCAATAACTACTTGTTCATTGGTCTCATGTCTAAATGCTGGGACAAGGCTTATGATTCCTATGCTTATGGCATTACCAGGATCTTTCAAAGCAGATACACTAGACTTTTTCACAAACAAGCACCCAAAACCTGAAGGATTTTCACCAAAAACCTTGTAGAACGAGCAAACCATGAAATCAGGCTTAAAAAGTGACATACCCAAGGTGCCCATTTCCTTAGGTTTGAGCCCACACACATCAAGCAAAACACGCCACCCATGTTCTTGTGCCATAGACATCCAAACATAGGAATATGGTGCTCCTGTGACCCTCGAATGAAGTGGAAAAACAAATAAACCTCCTTTTCTCTTTTCGCTTTTGTTTTTCGTTACCATCTTCTTTAGTTTCCTCCACTCCATTCCGAGGTTCGGCCATGAGAATTCTGCTGACAAGACATGCACCCCTTGCTTCTTGCAGCTCTCAATCATCACATCCAGTGCCTCGCTGCTGTGGTCATACACTGTGAGGAGCTGTCTATTGTTTTGGAATTGGAAAGAATCAGCTACAATTTTAAAAGCAGATACCTCATTGGCAATGAAAACAAGGGTGTATTCAGCCTCAGAGACGTTCATGAAAGACATGATTCTCTTCCTGATTCTGGATTCTAGTTCTGATTCGTGTCCACCGTATAGAACCTGTGACTGCAAGTTCACTGACTTGTATGATGTATCAAAGAAAGATGCATCTGATGTAAAGTAAGGCAATGATGAAGAAGAAGAAGAAGAAGCAACTGTGGGGTTAGAGTAATAAGAGTAAGATCTTTGTTGCTGATCGTAGGAGAAAAGGCCATATCCAGTGTAGTCGAAGCAAGAGTTGGAGGAGTGGTTCAAGTGATGGTATTCTCGGGCTCGAATTTGATCAACTTCAGAAGTTGTAGAGAACTGAGGGAATGCTTTGGTGAAGCTGATGTATGAGTCTTGCAAAGATGGGAGGGACTCGTGGTTTGTGAAATTTGTGTGTGGGTGAAGGGTGGAAGATGTGGCTGCGACGAAGTCATCGTGTGATGAAGTTGCACCATTATTGACTTTGGGCTTGGAAGTAGTTCTATGGGACCTCTCAGAGGCAAGGAGTGGAGATGGGAAACAGCCATTAAAGCATGGTTGTGATGCTGCTGCTGCTCCTTCAGCACGAGATGGGTGCATTTTTGGTTCTTTGGAAATTGGACTTGGTCGTCCCCTCCAAATTTCAAAAACATTGACTTTAAAAGTTTTCTTCTAAATGGCTTAATAATTCATGGTCGTTCAACCACCACAAAGTTAACATAATTTCTTCAGCCAGCTATGGGTTTTTTGGGACATATAATATTGTAGAGTTGACTGTTGTTGTTGTTGTTTTTTTTTAACAACAAGAATCTTTTATTCGAAATAATTTTGTTTAAATCGATAAAATTATTATGAGCGATAAGATTTTTCTAAATATTTAATGCGAATTTATATACTCAAGATTCAAATTAGACCAACCTAAGATAATCTGGTTCACGTTCGGGAGTTACTATTGATTATAACAATTAATACTTATTTTCTTAACCAACTAATTGGGAAGTTCGTGACATATTTATTACAGAAGGTGTTGGTGTAGATTCGTTTATTAATAGGGTTAGAGATTACCGGTGAAGATCATTGTCCACTACAGCTGCGTTTCGAATGGATTGGTCCATATTTATGAGGTGAACTGATCTCATCTTAAGCACCTTATCATTAGAGCCATCTTAGTAAAGATAAAAAATGGTTGTGGTGTTTTTCTAAAAAGTTTAAATATGTTTTTGGTTTTTTAATTTAGTATTTTTTATTTTTGGTTTCTATAAATTTGTTTTTTTAATTTTAATTTTTGTAAGTTTAGGTTTTTTCAATTTTAATCTCTATAAGATATTTTGTTCATTTTATTTTTCGTAAATTTGTACTTTTTTAATTTAATTATTGTAAACATAAATTTATAGGAATTATAAATTAAAAAATTATAATCTTATGAAGACCAAAATTAAAAAAATATAAACTTAGAAAATAAAAAGTAAACTAAATATCTTATAGAGACTAAATTTTTAAAAAAATACTAATTTACAAGAATTAAAATTAAAAAAATAAGTTTATAGGAACTAAAAATAAAAATTACAAACTACTTATGAGAAAAAAAAAACATATATAATCCTTTCTTGAAAGAGACAAAAGCGGTATAGGAAATTTTGGAACATTGTAGTAGTAAATATGCGGATATCATAAATAAATAGAGAAAGTTAAAGGGCATATATTGGGTGGGTTTTCATAGTTAATTAGCAGCCAGGAATGGTTTGGGATAATGACAATATTAGACGTGAGTTATGAGCTTATGGTACATGTTGTTATCCTTTGTTATGAGTCTCTTCCTTGGAACTGGTCCTCACCACGTGATGGTTTGAGTGAGTCAACAACTAGAATTAATATGCAGCATCTGATCAAACATTGACGCGGTCTTTTTATGAACATGAACATACCCTTTTGTGGTTGGACCGACCACCTTGACTTGCATCATTTGGCTTTAATTTCAAGTTGGTGGAGCGCAAATCCTTTGTCCTAGCTAGTATGGACCCGTGAATTAGTAAATTACATTGGCCTGACAACTTTCTCTACAAACATTTTTTTAGAAGAAGAAAATATGAAGGAAAAATAAGATGAATTTTTTTATAAGTAAAAATAAGTTCTTTATTAGTTAATTTTTAGACACTTATTAATATAACTTCTCTAAAAGATGAGATGACATCTACAAATTAACTAATGAAAGACTTATTTTAACTTATGAAACAGTTCATTTCATTTTTTCTTTTTACTTTTTTCTTCTAAAAGTGCTTCTAGAGAAGCTAACATCTACACATGCTCATAATGAAACACTAACTAGTAATCCAATTATCCTTCACTTCTTTGATGGTGTCTATATGATTTTATAGTTAGTGCAGAGTTGAAACCATTTTAGTCACAATTGAATTATCCTTTCCTTACTTAAAACTATAAAAATTAGTAAAGGAAACCTGTGTCCTCAATTCTTTCATTACATTAAGCTAATGAAATTTATAACACGGTAATGTGTCAAGAGTTAGATGTAAATGTAATGCAAATTTGTACCGTGAGCTTTATTCATATTACAAAGAACTGACTGCATCTGGATGGTAAAGGTTACACCAATTTGTAAAGGTTGGAAAGTACTTATCTGGTACAGGTCTGTTCACCTTGATCCCATAATATTTCCTAATCCAAAATAATTTAACCCTTCTAGATGGAATGTAAGTCACAAAGATCTTTTGTGCTTGCCTTTTGAATTGCACAATTTACGAATTACATGTAATTTTAACTTGTTTTTGTGTTTTATTCTTAACCGAGAGGGCACCTCTTCTTGTACATAGCTGGACCTTCCTATTTTCGTATCAGATTTGGAGTTCATATTAAATCAAAAGCAATATTCCGACTAAATTCTAACATTTTTTTTTTCTTCTAAATATGTTTTTGGTGTCTTTCATTTTTTATTTCTAGAAGTTGATTTTTCTAATTTTAGTTTCTATAAGTTGATGTTTTTCTAATTTTGATCCTTATAAGATATTTTGTTTAATTTTAATCTTCATATGTTTACATTTTTTTTTATTTTAATCCTTCTAAGATTCTAATTTTTTCATTTATAGTCTCGTAAGTTTCTGCTTATTGAACTAAAATTAAAAAAACATAACTTATATGAACAAAAAATGAACAAAATATCTCACAAGGATCAAAATTGAAAAAAAGGTAACCTTACAATTATTAAAATTAGAAAAATAAATCAAAAATAAAAAAATGTTCACTTACATTAATAAAAAACATATTTAATTTTTTTTCCGTAGGTATTTGGAGAAGATTTCTGTGAAGACAAGCTATCTTGAATTGATTGAACTCATTCAAGTATTCCTTTTTTCAGTGTCCTTATTTTTCTGATGGAATTATTATATATGCTTGAAATTCATATATATATTACTCCATTTTTTAAAGAAAGTGAACCAAGCCAAGAGGTTATACGGTGTACCCGGAACAGGAGTTGTATGCAAGAAATCACACGTGGAGATTCCTTAAGGGAATAGATGAACAATATAATTAACCTCATAAACTTAGGTGAATCTAACTGTATATTCCATTTCAGAATATGTACATGTGCAGTTCTTCACTAATGCAGGTTTAAAATATATATAAATTGAGAGCAAGTGTCTCATTCCTCTGTTTTGCTCGAAATACCATAGAGTGATCCTCCTTCAAGAAGGGCTGAGAGAGAGTTTTCCTCAAGTGTATGCACTCTTAAGGGTAAAACCCCTTATCCTTAATAGTCAAGCGACTTGACCATGGAGCATATGTATCTGTCTTCAAGCATTGTAGACTGTTGAAGCTTCAGAAAATGACAGTTTACCTTTGTTATTGATTTTATATATTAGCATTAGAGTTTTTCTCTCTTCTACGATAGTGGATACACCCTTATGTTTCTTATAACACCTTTTTGTACCTCAGGAAATTCATGGTTTACTCAGGCAAGATGCTACTGTTGATAAGATATCTTCAAAGCTTTCACCATTAGTATTTACTCTACTTGAATTTCCACCACCCATAGGATACAGGTAAACTCATTTATCATATTAAACACTAGCCTTGTGTCAATTAATTCGCAAATCTGACTACGATGTTTAATGATGCAGTTGCTTTTCTACCCTGAATCAGATGATTTAATTATGAAGCACAACTAAATATATGATTTTAATAAGTTGAAAAGGATTTTTCTTTATTAGTATAAGGGTACAGTTCATTAAGAGGACGTACAATTTTTTTTTTATTCATTTATCATTTGATTTTCACATCACTCTAGCAGCCATTTTTAAGGTTGATTTGATCGGTACATATTAGACGTACTTGTGACCAATTAGGCATCTACTTGTTCATAAGTTTGAAGCGTGATAATATAAGATAACCTTTATTTGGTTTATTCTAATATATTTGTATCATTCATATTATATTAAGCTATGATTAATATGGCTTTTATATGCATTGCAGGCCATATCTGCAATGCCTTGAGGGAATAGAAACTTGTTCAAAGGTGGCTAGGTTCTCATCTAACTACTCTTTTATTATTATCTTCTCTAAGGATAGTTAATGGAATACTTTATTTCCTTGTAAAATCAAAGCAAAGGCCTTGCTATGGATGTTGACTTACAGTGGTGCTCCTTCCCAACTCTGGGCATGCTTGACTTTTAGTATGAGAAAATTGTCAAATATACATGGGAGATTTTCTGTGTCTATGTTTCCTTAATTATCTCCACACATGTTCCCAAACATAATAATCTCACCAGTGGTGATTTATATAACTTTTAGTTTCAAGTATCTGCAGGTCTTGAGGGAAGTTATATGCTTTATGATGGATCGCAGCCTTTGAAAACATGTCTATGTCCAGTTTTCACATAGGTTTGATGGTATTGATAGCAATGATCGATATGCCAACTGTATTGCAGTTCTCTTCAACGTAAGTATCCTATGCCATGCATGTTCATTTGATTTTTGTTGACAGCTGATTTGTTACTGTTTTATTGGGATCATGCTACTATGGCACATAGGTTCAATATTGCCACATTATAATAATTGAAATGGTAGCAGAGGATGCTACAACATGCTATGTCCAGGTTCTGCACAAGTGATAAAACATTGAGAGCAATTTCTTTTAACACCTTTCGGTTAACTGCCACTCTTGGTCAAACTAGTGAGACCACTTTCTTTTTCATAGAATATATAGTGTGAGATTCAATTAAGAGCTTAATGCATATTATCCGATGTTGTACTGACGATACATAATAAAAATCAATTTTTTTCTTTCTAAAGCTCGGATGGTTATTAATTTGTTAGGTTTTGTTAGTAAGAAAGATTCAAATCCATAACTTCTTTTTTTCTTCCTTTTTTTAATCACCAAACCGGCCTTAATTATAACTCCAAAAATCAACAAAACATAATTAAGAACATAAAATAGAAACCACGTAAATATATATGACGTTTATATGGTTTGAGATGAATAATACCCTTTGATCACATCAAGATGGTTGTGCCTGTTTAGCTGTACATATTCATTAAGCAAGAATCAGTTGCAGGGCAACTCTCCTTTGGCGCATCATTTAAGAACACAAGCGTGTGCGGTGTGTGGTGTGCCAAAGAAGAGATGCCCCGCAGCTGGTTTGCTTATCGATCTCAATCTCTACTGAATGAGTCAGAACATCTCTTGTGTTGTGTTTTTTCTTGATAGTTAGCGAGACAGAGCCTAGAGGAATTTATAGGGAGCTGAAGAGGCAGCATATGCGAGCATATGCTAGTGCCTGCTTTCTACGCATTCCATGCAAAGCAAGACAATATTGTCTCTGAAAACGGACCTCCAATATTTGCTCCAATGTTAACATATTCTTGGATCGCTTTCTCTTGAATTCTCTATCACTCCAACCATGTTTGGGATATCATGGATTGAGGAACACTGTGGAAAAGGTAGAGAATAGAGATGCTTTCTTACTTTCTTTAACGTATAAAAAACTGGCAACAAACATTGTGGCCTATGGAATATTCCATGCTATATTCTTCTTGATGGAGTATTTTTCTTTTCCTCATTTTTCTTTTTCAAACCTAAGATAGCAGTTTGAAAGGTATGTAGATACACGTGTGTTGCGGACACATTTAATATATTTGTTTTTTTTTAATTGGTAAGCATTTGTAGATTTTACGGAGATTTTTAAAATATTAAAAATAGAGATTGAAAAATATTAATTTAAGAAAAATAATAATATTTTGACTCATATATCATGAAGTGTGAACCTAGCTAGGAATTAAGGAAGTGAGAGATAAAATATTAAATTAATTTTACCATATATGAATAAGTTATTTATGACTTAATGTTAAATTTATATAAATTTTAAAAATATAAATTAATGAGTAATGTATAAAGATATTATCATTATCAAATAATTAAGGACAAATTCAATATATATATATATATTAGTTGTCACATTTATTAGTTTATTTCTTTTTCTTTATTTTTTAATTTCCCTCCATATCTCTTTTACTTTAGACCTAGCTATAATGTTGATATTTATATGGAATAAAGATAAAGTGTATTATGAGAGACTCAATCTATAATTACAATTTAGTATTTGGATCCTGAGAGAATAAAAGAAAAATGAAAGGAAGAGAGAGATTGAGGCTGGAAAGGATCTGAATACGAAGACTTAACTGATAGAGGTGACTTAGCTTGAGAAGATGAGAAACTTCATTTAATTAATAGAAAATTATTTATATAATAAATACGTACAGTGAAAATATAAAATACGTATTACTTTAAATTATTTAAATTTTTAAAACTCACTTAAAACGTTTTTATTGATTAAAGAATGTTTTATTGATAATTTTTATATATTTTATTATATTTATCGTAACTATTAATTAAAGAATAATAAAAATAAACATTTTAGTTAATCTAGACTTGAAAATATTAATTTGAAAAAAAAAGTTTTACTTATCAAAATTTTTTCTGATTCAATTAAATTATGCACATGACTAATACAATATTCCGATGATAATACAAATATTATTACTAATAATAATAGACGTTGAAGCAGTATATCATATATTTCATGGATAGCTGCAAAATGCTTTTCCTAAGAATAATAGGGAAAAAAAGAAGTTGTGCACTCATTTCTACCTTAAAAACTGTCTAATGATTAAAATCTTTGCTTCTTTAAGAGCTCATTCCATACCACAGGGTTATATACTATAGAATATGCAGTCGTTAATTTTTTATTCTATGAGCATATATATGATCAGTTATTCTAACAAAATTCGTTACTAACTAAATTAATAATTGGTGATCTATATTGCTAAGAACTTAGCAGTTCCTTCCACTGGAATGTGTAAAAAAAGAGAATAGGTAGTTTTCTTCATTCCCTTATATCATTTTCTTTTATCTCTAGGCTGTAGCATTTGAAAGCCTTTTACATCAGTCACAGGCTCTTCCATCTTTTTCTAGCTAGCAAGTGAAGTCAGTGAGCGGGCTTAGGAAAGTAGAAAGCAAGGAAAATCATCCAACCTATCCAGTTTCACCAATCCTGCTAAGCTGTTTTGGAAACCCAGGAAGCATTAGGGCAAGAAAGTGAAATTGTTGATGGGGACATAATGAGGATTTGGTGGTCAGAACATTGACACCTAGGTGGGTTAAGAGGAATAACTCTCATTAACCTAGACTCTTAAGTGACATAAAGACTTTTTGACATATCATAATACCCGTCAATATCAGTCCAATTTATGCAAACCTCCCCCTTTGCAACTGGTATTGTTTAGAATTGTTAAGAAAAAAAAAAATGCAAGTATCAACTTAAATGTGTTTTTTATATTATTCTCCAATTAAAATTAAAATTTGACCTCTATTAGGATCTAAATTAGTTCTAATTATCAAAATAAAATTCTAATTTTAATTTTAAAACCTCAGAAAATACTTAAAATGTTATACCTAAATTTTATTCTTACAAAAACAACTCATCCACACCACGGTCGTAATCAAAACAAGAGAAGATTCCCCTCATCCCCTTCTAGTTTCACTTCATCAATTACATGAAAAATGTTTAATTTGTTATTCCTCATTGAATGATTACTTTACAAATCATTCCCAGGAGAATTTGCTTTTCCTCATGGACACGAAGACACTTTGATGAAAAACCTCACACGGAGAAAAACTAGAAGAATTTATTGCTCTGTTTCATCAGCAGCAGCCGCACCACCTAGTCTCTCGCTCAATATTTTCACTCCCATATACCTGCATCAAAATTGAAAATTCCAACAACCCACATGTGTTAAAGCTTAACACATAACAATGACATATACTCAAATAAATGGGACAAATGGATGGTCAATTTAGTCTTAAAATTGCACTTTGCTGTCCTTATAGTCTTTAGACTTGATGAAATTAAAAACATGTCCTTGAAACTGTAATTCATTTTTATCCAAGTTCCTAAAGTTAAGTCACATATTACATGTAAGTTTGAACTGAAGTGTTTGAGGTTGAATTTTTTATAAAAAAAATCTGTTAATTCTAAGAACTAAAGTGTCATAACAAATCATAATTTAAAAGACTAAATTGATTGTTTACTCAATTAATATTATGAGTAAAATATTCTTTTAGTTCCTATATTTCTAGTAAAAATTCTTATTTTTTATCCGCAAAGAGAAACTAGTATGCCAATTATTGAAGGAGCAAAAATGTACTTTCAATAAAAAAATTTATTAGTCTCATATTTTAAGCTTGACTAATCAAGTATCTGAACTTTATAAAAGTACAGATTTTCATCCTTATTATCACATGTGATTTTCAACCCTGAGGGGGAAAAACACTATTTTTTATAAAATTTACAGACTAAAAATAAAATTCAAAGACTATAATAAAGTTTGAAAATAAAAAATATGGGACTGAAAAGGTATTTTATCCTATAAGAGGAGTGAGTATTAGGAGAATTATATGTACCTGCCAAGCATCATAACAGTGGCCTGAGGATTAGTTCCAGGGGAGTAGTTAAAGGTTGAGCCATCAATAACACGCAGAGCGTCCACACCAAGAACCTTGTAGTCCCTATCAAGAACCTTCCCAACTTGGCACCCTCCATGGTAGTGCCAAATGGTCATGACAGTGTCTCTGCAGAACTGTTCCAAAGATAGTGAAGAATTGGTGTGCTTGGGCAACAAGTTAACGGGGGCACTTGCGGTCATGTTGAGCAGCACGGGCACTGGCATGTTGGGGTATCTGAAGGGAGAGAATGCCTTGGACTCGATTATCTTCTCCACGGTGCTGAGGCCCTGCACGCATCGCTGCAAGTCTTGTGGGTCCTGGAAGTAGTTGAAGGTCACTGAGGGGTTGTCGTTCGGATCACGAGTTCGGAGCTCCAAATGGCCGCTTGAGATTGGACCCATGATTTTTTCCAGGATGAATCCACCTCTGAATGCTGCTTCGTCCAGAGTTTCCATCACTTCTGTTGCCTTGGCTATGGCCTCTGGTGTTCTTTGCTTTGGAGGCACCGTTGAGAATTGCCCAATCTGCATTTGGAGGAACCTTTTGTTAGTAAATTAAGTTTAAATTAGTTTTTTTTCTTCTTTTAATTTATTATTTTATTTCAATTTAGCATTTTATTTTATTTTTTAATTTTGGTCTTTTAATTTTTAAAAAGGTTCCATTTAATTATTATTATTCTTTCAATCAAAATTATCGACGGTAAACTTTACTTGAAAAAGATGACGTATCCTTCTTTTAAATAGATATATGAATACAAATTAAACCATATTAGAAGAAAATGAATGACAAATACGAAATTGTTATTATTTTAAATTAGAGGATCAAATTGAATTAAAAAAAATTAAAGAATCATATCAAACCAAAATAATAAATTGAAGGGAAAAAATACTAATTTAACCAAAATTAAAATCAAAGATATGGCTTGTAATTAACTCAGTGAGAAAATTATAAATAAAAGAGTAAAATATCTTTTCAGTACTTTATTTTGAT